>SEYY01012454.1:0-17500 GCA_009176605.1 Armadillidium nasatum
CACGAGAGTTGGGGAGCATTCGGATGATAGTCGCTAATGGCAGTCGTGACCAGATACAGGGCGATTAAAAGTGTACAAGTCTAAGAAAGTTTGGAAAACAGATAACGGGAGTGTGTTAAAAACTACCGTAGAGTACATGTAAGATTGAGCATAGCGGTTAAGTTTGGGATCAGAGAGTTGGA
This sequence comes from Armadillidium nasatum, assembly GCA_009176605.1. Lineage (NCBI taxonomy): Eukaryota > Metazoa > Arthropoda > Malacostraca > Isopoda > Armadillidiidae > Armadillidium > Armadillidium nasatum. Next base: position 183 of record SEYY01012454.1, read on the forward strand.
CAGAGAAAGGATGAGAGTGTGTAGAAAGTCGTGGCGCACGAGTCATTCTCAAAGGAGGAGGTATGTGACGTGAGAGTTCAAAAGAGCAATTGAAATAGCATAAAAAAGAGAGTGACGAACAATGACGAAGGAAGAGCTGAAGAGTGTGAAGCGAAGAGTTGATAGACGAATTCTAGACCCACCTTTTCGAGACGAATTTATTTGGGAACTACCCAGATGTGCGAGCGTACTCCATACAGGGCCACAACATCTAATACAGAGCAAGCACTGGGGTCGTAAAAAACGAAGGCGCCTCAGAACACCAGCCTCTAGAAATTGTTTAGAGAGAGAAGTAATGTGGTCTTTCCAAGATCACGAGAAAAAGAAACACCGAGAATATTGAGAACAAATGAAGGTTTGAGTTGAGGGTTTTCGAAGATGTCAAGTTGTGTTAAGATTTTGTCGAGTAGAAAGACGGAGGAGTTGAGGTTTTGAGGCATTGAAAACGACCATGTTTTCTTTGCCCCAATCAGAAATACGAGAAAGACCAGAGATCAGTTGCTCCAAGGCCATCTATCTTGAATCTATCAACTGCTATTGGGAGAGACGCCTTTCAAATTGAAAGGAGTAATGAATAGGAGTGTATAGGAGACTAAGTCATAGAGACAAGATCATTGATGAAAATTAGAAAACGAGTTGGGGATAGTACAGATCCTTGAGGAACACCACTATTTATAGATTTATAGGATGAACGGTGGCCATCTACAACAGCCGTATAGAACGATCGGAAAGGAAATTAGAGAGAAGGTCACAGAGAGAAGGATAGATTCCGAAAGAGGAAATTTTGGAAATCAAAACTTTGCGCCAGATTCTATCGAAGGCCTTCAATATGTCTAGCGCCACAGCGAAAAACTCACCGAAACCCAGAAGAACGGAGGACCAAGAGTCAGAAAGTAGGGAAAGAACTTCACCTGTAGAACGTTCTTTGAGAAAGACATACTGGCGATCAGAGATGAGATTAGAAGAATTGAGATGTTTTCAACTCTTCCTGTTAAGGATAGATTCGAAAACATTTGAAAAAACGTAGGTTAAAGAAATTGGACGGTAGGTGTAGAGGGTTGAGATGGGTCCTCTATTTCGGAACAGGCTGAATGGGCGCATGTTTCCAGCAAGAAGGGAAGGTCGAAGTAGAAAGGCAAAGACGAAATAGTTTACCATAACAGGGAAGTTCGGAAGCACAAGTTTTGAGAACCGCAGGAGGAATAACATCTTGACCATACGCCTTCTTAGTGTTAAGCTCAGAGAGAGCAGAAATGACATCTTTGAAAGAAGAAATTATAATATTAGGCATAAATGAGATGGAGGGGGTTGAAAGATGAGAAATAGCTCCGGAATCGTCTAAGGTAGAGTTAGAAGCAAAGGTCTGAGCGAAGAGTTCAGCTTTAGTGGAAGGTAAAAGGGCAATTGTGCCATCAGAAGAAACTAGAGGAGGGAAAGAGGAAAAAGCAAAGTTAGATTGACATTTTTTGCAAAATGCCAGAAAGGGCGAGAGGAAGAGTAACCTGAAAGATTACTGCATTTGCGGAGGAGAAAAGTATTTTTGGTATCTTGAGAATATATATATATATATATATATATATATATATAATATATATATATATATATATATATAATATATAATATATATATATATATATATAATATAAATATATATAATTAATGAGTTTCACGGGTTGGAAGACGAAGGATAGTGCGAGAACAAGTAGAGTTCAACCAAGGTCTGTTAGGTTTATAGAAGGGAAAGAATTGGTTACGCCTCCATTTGCCAAGAATCACCTCGGTTATGCGCTCAGCACTCTGAGTGGACCCCCCCACGAAAGCAATAATCATTCCATGGGAAATCAGAGAAGTACTACCGCAAGTCAGACCGATTAGTAGCACCGAAGTTCCAGAAACGTCTCGTCGAAGGCGGTGGCCGTTCTTGCGGAAGACTTGAAGAGACAGAACAAGATAGCGGATATTAGAAGGTGATCAGATGAACCCAGAGGAGGAAAGAGTTTAACAGTAAAAGTAGAATGATATGAGGTTAAGAAAAGATCAAGTATGTTGGGTACATCACTAAGGTGGTCAAGGATACGGGTAGGGGGTTGCACGAACTTCTCAAGGTTGTTCTGGATAGAAAAGTTGTAGGCGAGTTCATCGGCTGGATCATGAGAACTAGATGAAAGCCATTGGCGGTGGTGAACCTGAATCACCTAAAATGATGATTTCGGAGAAAGGAGAAGATAGAATGCTCTCTATTTTGGAGTTTTAATAGTCGAAGAATTTTTTTTACAGTCAGTAGAATTAAGAGATAAATAGACAAATCAAATAACTTTAGTAGAGAGCTTAAGCCATAAAGTAGAAATTCAGGAGACTCCAAACTAGATACACGAGAGCAAATAACATGCGAGTATGCGCAACAACCGCCCTGCTGAAAATTGAGATAAAGACATAGGAGGAACAGAAAAAGTTTGCTGTAGAACACAGCACTGAATTTCAGTTAGAAACAGGAGATGAGGTTTAAAAGAAGAGAAATGTGTTCGACAAAGGGAAATAGAAAAAAAAACGCGAATATTGCAGAAATTAATGATAAAAGAAGACCGTGCACCGGGGCAAGCCTTACGCCGGGTCATGGCGGTACCATCCCCATCATCGGAGGATGCCAACTCTCAAATGATGTGGGGTGAGGGGGTGGATAAGGGGTATTCTTTGGAAGCCGCCCCTCGAAGCATCTCCGAGGCAGCTCTGAGTTTCGCCATTTTTTTGTTTTATAAAAGGTAATGTAAGAGGAAGCGATTGTAAATTTGTGGTAAGCTGTGAAGAATTGGGGTGGTGGGGTAGTGGGAGCATAGACACTCCAGTGTGAGGCGAAGGTACAATAGAGATCCTATGAGAAGGTGAAACGCGAAAAGGAACGAACCAAAGGGTAACGGAGTGAAACGGAATGGTCTAGCCCATCCTATCACTCCATGGGTTATACCAAATGGGGTTTACTTGCATAGCTTCGGACGGCGCTACGTCCTCCCCCTATATATATATATATATATATATATATATATATATATATATATATATATATATATATATATATATATATATATATATATATATATAATATATATATATATATATATATATATATATATATATATATATATATATATATATATATATATATATATATATATATATATATATATAGATAGATAGATAGATAGATAGATAGATAGATAGATAGATAGATAGAGAGATAGATAGATAGAGAGAGAGAGAGAGAGAGAGAGAGAGAGAGAGAGAGAGAGAGAGAGAGAGAGAGAGAGAGAGAGAGAGAGAGAGAGAGAGAGAGAGAGAGAGAGAGAGAGAGAGAGAGAGAGAGAGAGAGAGAGAGAGAAGAGAGAGAGAGAGAGAAGAGAAAGAGAAGAGAAAGAGAAGAGAGAGAGAGAGAGAGAGAGAGAGAGAGAGAGAGAGAGAGAGAGAGAGAGAGAGAGAGAGAGAGAGAGAGAGAGCAGCTGATCAAGCTTTATAAAATCAAAGAGTTGGCAATTATATTACATTTTCGTTTATTATTTATTTAATGCTTTATATCTTTTTTTTTTTAGTGAATATATATTTATTTATATTATTTATTTATATATCTATCTTTCATAATATAAATCATTAGAATGTTAGTTTTTTCATATAGTTATTAAATTACTAATAGATTACTGTATGATAGTAATTTGCTGTAGTAAAGTAGTTATGTTGCTTAATTTATTATTTAGTTTCTCTTAAATAAATACTCTTAAATTTTTGTATCAAACCTTTTTAATATTGTTTTTTTAAAGATATATAACATATATAACAAATATATATATAAATATTTATTAATGTATATTTTATATATAACATAGATAAAATAACAAAACATTGTTATTTTATATTTTTTATATATTGTCTAATTTAATATTTTATATAGTTTTTATAATGTACTATAACTAAAAATTCTACTATGGCGGACACAAGATATTAACTATTTATTTGTCATTTTTTCGATCTTCTTTCCGATTATTTATTTTAATATAAAACTAGAAAGAATAATAAATATCGATTTATGTTAATTTTTGTAATATCGATCAGTCTGTTCATTATTCTATAGAGGATTTTAATATTATATAATAGTTAGTCTATTTGTTTTGGAAAACGAGTAAAATTATACATCTTAGCTACCATTTATTTCAATTGTAATGCAATTGAAGATTTGGAATACAATATTATGGTTTTTCAGTTATATCAGATGGAAACCCAAAGAAGTGACGTATAAAACCTCCATTTTGCCATCAGGAAGACACATAATTCTCTGATCTTTAGATAGAGAAAAAACTTCTGATTATTAGATGGAGAAAACTTCTGGTCATTAGACAGAAAAATCCTACCTAAATGACTATTAAACGTTTTGCTATTTCCTTCTAGCGCTTTTTAGAAGGTTAGAAAGTCTAGTCTCCTCCTTAGTCCTATCGCTCTTTAGAGAATAGAACCTATGAAACTATTGTTAAAGGTTTATCTATTGCTCATAAGATGATAGATTTGTGTTAATTCTTGTTAAAAGTTTACGTTGAGTTTATTTTTTTTTAGACAATGCATATTAATGATAGTCTATATAACACAAATATTATTCTGTAAATAACTTATAGGAACTCACGAAACCCCTCCAAAGTTGCCTCCCTCGTTTCATGCTACCCTTTGATATTTATTTTCATCTTTAATATCTCTGTAAATAAACTTAATTATAGCCGATCATCTATTTTCTTTTAGCTCTTTTGCACCTTTTCGCAAGTCTGATTTATTTTTTTATCTGTGAACTCTTAAATTGGCTAGAAAAGATAAATGACATTTTAATATATATATATATATATATATATATGATATGATAGCTATATATGGGATATTATATATATATATACTATATATATATATATATATATATATATATATATATATATATATATATATATATTTATATAATGTTTGCGAACAGCCTAGGAAGCAGCATTGAAAGTAATTAATAATTCACATTTAATAATGTTGTTAAAATGATTAAGCAAATAAATATATTTTACAAATGACGTTTCGGATTTTATTCAAAATCAATTTTCAAACTTCCTAAAAGGAAATATATAAAGATTAAAACAGAATAAATAATAACAAATTTACAATTCAAAATTTACAATTAAGTTAAGGTACAGCTCATAAAATGATGACAGGTTATGCGATATGGTAAAGTTAAAGGAACATCCTAAAGGATCAAACAGCACTGAATAATGAAGAAATTAGTTGGTTGAAGACGCAGTAAAAATGGGCAGGTTATTAATATGTTTAACAAAATTAAATAAATAAATATACATACAAACATTGACAAATTTAAAAAGAATATCATGCAATTAAAAGTGGGCCTGAGGATGTAGATTATCCTTCATAAAACAAGGGTAAATATAGCAATATAGCAATAGTAGTAGTAATTTTCAGAACTTTTTTAAATTAGGGTCCAAGGTTCCAGTGGAGAACAAAAAGAGTACAGAACAGGCCAACAAAATTCAAGTTAAGAAATATTATTAGTTTAATCTTAACATTTTTACTTTTAAGATTGTTCTAGAAAAATTTTAAAAATTATTATTTTATTGTTATTATATTATAAGAATGGTAGAAGAGTTAAATATAATGGGTTAAGAGTTAAGGGACAACTTGTTACGTGACCCGGATTGAATATTTTTGCAACTGTAAGTTGAAAGGCTTTTTCCAATTTACTTTCATGTTATCCTGCATTGGAAAATATTCGTTTTGCCAATAACCTATAACTAAGATAAAGATTGCTCCTTAGGAAGACTTCTATAGGTACGCTTTGGAAGTAGTTGGTGAAACGGCCGGGTTGTCAATTATTAGGGATAGGTTAATAAAGATTAAATAACTAATATTTTTAGTTATTTTTCATTCTTGTTAATTATATTATGTTTATTATTTTTTATTTCAGAAATTAATAAAATGAGCAGTAATATCCTTGCAGATTTAATTTCAGCCAACACTTTATGTAGATTGCTTTCTAAAAGTGTAAAGAATGGGATTACTTGGCTAATTAATTTTAAGTTCCTAATAGATGGAAAATATATAAAATCTTAGGGGATAAAATAGAGAAGAATTTTCTCGAAGGAAAAAGAATAGAGATGATATTCTTAAACACATGGCTTCCTAATAAATTAGTATTCCAGAAAAGAACTCTTTAGATAGTTAAAAGGAGTACTAGAAAAATCTGATATATAATAATCTATATATCTAGAATCAAGTGATGACAGATATTTTTTAGTAACTTGTGATAATGACGTAGAAGATGAAGAAATTTATGTTAGGAACTTAAGATGGTGGAAATAATACTTACAAAGGTAGACATTAAAAAAAAAAAAAACTAATAATAGATATAGAAAAAGCAAAAACTTAAATAATGAGAATTAAAAAGGTAATTGGTTCTCAAAGAACGTAGGTTATAAAGAAAAATTAAAAGAAATCTTAAGAAACATTCTTTAGATGAGATAAAGACCTTAAAGGGATAAGTTAAAATAATTCAAGATATAAAAATTAATGAAATAGTCTTAGAAATTGGAGATTTATCAAAATCCTTTAGATCAGTTTCTTCGTTGAAAAATAAGGTGGAAACAAACTCACATAATGAAACTTCATTTGAAAATTTAACTTTAATCGATGGTGAAGAAGAAACTGTATTTTCAAGAGAAGAGGTGGAAAGGCAGTATTATGATATAAATCTTAGCTCTTGCTTCAGTAGGTTCGTGATTGAAGACTGATCTTATCTAATTATAAGATATCAACATATATTTAAGTTTAAGAAATCGACAAAAGTTATTATAATTTATAAAATGATTAATAATAAAATAAGTTTATTCATTTTTTTTACCTAAATAGATGCAAATATGTTTTAAAAATATATGATAGAACATATTAGAGATTTTGTAAACTTTTTTATAATTTTGAAATACCTATATTATTTACATATACTTAATAAATGACATTGTACGTGTAATTACTATTTTTTTTTATTTCCATAATATTAAATATAAGAATATTTATTTATAATTTAATTAATTTAAAAATATTAAAGGGAAAATAAATAACATTAAAAAGTTCTTTAATTTCGTCGTAAAAACGGTTAAGTTACTAATATTACATTAGAATATTGTTAATAAAAATTAATGACATTCTATTTTGTATCATCTTAAATATATAAATGTTAGATTATATAATATGTATTTAATGAAGCTAAAATTATTTAAAGAGTTAATAATTACATTAACTTTCTTCTTTTTATCTTTAAAATATTAATTATTGCAGATATTAAATTGTAAATATAGTGCCGCGGAAGCATATTTTTAGTAGGATGTCTTACGTAACATTTTAAACCTTATTTTTAAATTAATTAATCCTTTATATTTATTTTCATCTTTAGAATGACTGTATTATTTATTCATTTATTTATTTATCATATTTATTTACTATATAATGTCTTTAATCACATATAATGTCTATTTTATTACAATTTATCAGTTTATTAAATATTTTCTTTTGAATGCTTTCATATTACACGTTAATCGTATTATTTGAGAGACTTTATTATTTTTGAAATTTTATCCTAAAACAAACAACAGATTGCCATTACTTACCACAGAAGCTAAGAAATAGAATGCGTTTTCAACAAGATTTAAGCAAATTTGGGAATCCACTTACCTAGTTAAAAGAACAACCCTTAGTTTTTTTGATAACTACTTTCTGAGATCAACGGCTTTTAGGAAAGCCGACTTGGTTTTATAACATGGCAGCCATTTCCTGAACGATCAATCATATGAGAGATATTCACAGTTTATCTAATTTAAACACTTACTTGCTGAACGATCACTTACATGCGAGATTTTATTTGGTTTATTTATAAGCTAGATATAGATACCAACAGTGTATTTAATTGTAAGAATACCTATATTTTCAAGAAAATCTAAATATTAGACTCACAAGTTTAAATTTACGAGAACCACCAGGATTTCATAGAGAATCTAACCATTAGACTCTCAAATTTAATTACATATACACAGTGTATCTAATTTATAAGAATCCTTAGACTTTCATAGAGAATCTATTCATTAGATTCCCAAGAAAATTAGATATAATCCGTGTATCCAATGATTTACCATTTGCCACATCAATTAAAGATTTGTAAATAACTCCTTTATTAGAAATATTAGGTTAAATTGAATACTGATAAGAACCTTAGTCAATACGCTCTTCGGAAAGAAACTATTCTGAAACTGTTAATTGCCTTAATAAATTATATTTACACGTTGTTTTTTATATACTTGACTGACCATTGTATGTGCTCTCGGGAGAAAAAAATCTTACAATATATATATATATATATATATATATATATATATATATATATATATATATATATATATATATATATATATATATATATATATATATATATATATAGTTATTTTCCTTTAATTTTCAATCTGAAAGTAAAATAATGTTAAAATAGTATTAAAAAATTTAGTGAGGTTACAATCTTAAAAAATAAGACCGAAAAAATTGCAACTAATAAGTTTTTTTTGTGAATGTTCCTTTTTAATTCTTTTTGAAATTTTGTGGAATTATTTTCTTTACAGTATTTATCCTGTTGAGTATTAAAATGTAATACATTATTTTTTATAAAAATTTTTAATTATTTCTAAAATAAAAATGACTATTGAAATGAAATAGCCAAGAAAGAGAGGATAAAATGCCGTTTGTAAGTGTGCAATTTGAAGTTCTTTTTTGTCATCAACCTGAAAAGAGATTTCGTCTCATTAAAATTGAGTTTTTTTAGGAATAAAAACTAATGAAAGATTTTGTCAAATTGATTATAAAGTAAATTTAAAAGCCTCTCTGATACATGGACTCAGGAAACAAAAGAATCAAAGTTATCAAATAACTTTCAAGAAATGTACAATCAAAATATTGTAATAATAACCAAAATAAATAAATAAATAAATTAATTAATAAACCAATATTAAAATCCTTAGTTTAAAGTTTCTCTGTAAGTTTCCTAACTTCCATTTCTAAAAGTTTCCATGCAACATATTTTCATTGAAATAGTTAAAATTTCATTCCAATTTTTTTATTCAAGCTCCCCTTTTAAATATTATTAATATTTGTGTTTAATTAATAGATTAATTAATAATTTATTTATAAATGTTAATAAATCAGATAATTATAATAATACCTTCTTATAACTTCTCCGAACCATCTTCATCTTTCTGAGATGTTTTTCATATATTCTCGAGTATATTCCTGTTTCAAATAATCTGTTAAGTTTAGAGCTTATTGGATGTGTAAGTGATGAATGCTTTTTAAAATAAAAAGATAAATATCCTTTAAAAATCTGTTGGAAATATATATATATATACATGTATATATATATATATATATATATATATATATATATATATATATATATATATATATATATATATATATATATATATATATATATATATATATATATATATATATATATATATATATATATATATATTATTAGAATTACGTTGCGAGATTTTCATAAATTAAAAATGTGTTCGTTCTTTTTAAAATTTGATTCGTAAAAAACTTAAAGATAAAGGAAAGCCGTCGTCAGAGTCAATTGAGGTTTAAAGCGCTCTTGCTTTGGTTAGAATTTTGAGGTTTTAACGAAATCGAATAAACAATTTTTTTAGTTCTTTCGCTGGTTATCATTCATGAAGTCAAATTAAAATTTCGTCCTGATTTGGGTTTTTTTAAAAAGTGTTGGGCTTGAACTTTTTTTGAACTTTCTTTTTTGAACTACTTTTGAACAATTCGAATGTCTTTTTATTTATCTATAGTGGATCGTCTTGACCTATCGATTGCATTGCGTTGGAAGGTAAAAGTAGGTAGCTTTATCATAAGTGTAACTGCGGAGGTATATTTCGAGCTAGCTTTCTGCTTGAACCAAACAGCGTGGAAGGTTGATGGTTTGGCGGTTTCCTAATTAAGACAACCTAAACTACGAATACCATGATCATCTAAATAAGAGGTAACGTTCTTATCTGGGCCGAAAAATTACGAAATTTTTCAAAACCTTCGTAACATAAGATTTTGACCGAGGTAAGAGTGTTTTGCTTTCTATGTTAATCTATATCTAATGATGACAAAGGGTAAATAATTGGCAACTAAAGTTCGTGCATTCTTTTCATAAAATAATTTTTTTGTGAAAAGGGACAATCTCGAAAATTGCATATATTATGGGTATTCAGCTGTAAGAGAATCAAACATTCCACCATCTTCCTTATCCCTAATAATAATAATAATAATAATAATAATAATAATAATAATAATAATAATAATAATAATAATAATAATAATAATAATAATAATAATAATATATATATATATATATATATATATATATATATATATATATATATATATATATATATATATATATATATATATATATATATAATAATAATAATAATAATAATAATAATAATAATAATAATATGATTAGAAAGAGTATAATCCCAAACACTCAAAAATACTTTATAATCTATATTAAGTTAAAGTTTTCAAACAAGTAAATGTCACAAACAATCAAAGTAGCAAAAATATCATTTCATGGTATTATAAAAACACAAATAGTTCTGATATCTTGCAATATTATCTTATTTTGGTGAGTATTATTAAATGTTCAAACAATTAATAGATAATTTAACAAGTGTTGGACTAGGCTGCGAGAGAGAATATCTTTCCGAGCCTTTGGCGACTGCCCAACTGACTTTTTAGAACTTAGCTTAATTGAGGTACTTGTCATCTGTTGATGCGATCAGGGCATTCTCTTTCCTCATTGGCTCGTTTGAATACTATTTTCATAAAACATGATTATTAATTTTGAACTATTATTTTTCCATACAAGAAAATTAAATATTTTAACATAGCAACATTAACTTACTATTCTCATTAAGCATTATCGAAACAATAGATAAAATTTTCATATATATTATTATATATATATATATATTATATATATATATATATATATATATATATATATATATATATATATATATATATATATATATATATATATATATATTATATTTTTTTTTTACAGAACGCCACCACTCACGGGCAGAGCCCTTTTCAAGGAGGGGCACACACCACATGCACAAAGCTCATTCAAAAAAACACACACACACACAAACACCTAACGCACAGCCCTCAGGTGGGCGCAGACGGAAGCCTTGAAGAGTGGAAGATTAAATACAGGAGGAAAAATAAATGATGGTAGAGAGTTCCACAGAATAGAGGTGGCTGGAAAGAAGGAGGTACCACAACGGGCTAGCCTGGGATTTTCTACGTCCACACAAAATTGGTGCGAAAGCAGGGCACCCCTTGTGCAACGATGACGACGTAACGGTGGAGGAATGCGAGAGGCCAATTCCCTCGAGCACCTGCCATTGTAGTACCTGTAGAAAAGAGATAGCGCGCACACGTCACGTCGCAGAGACAGAGGGTCAAATGAATTTGAAAGTAGGGGACAGTTTATTAATCTCTTAGCTTTTGACTCAACCCTATCCAGAAGAGAGGAGGAGCCAGAGCCCCCCCAAATGTGAGAACAGTACTCCATACAAGGACGAATAAGACCCTTATATATTTGGAGTAACTGATCAGAAGAAAAAAATTCTCGCAATCTGAACAGGACTCCCAGCTTCTTAGAGGCCGCTTTAGCCAACCATTGTAATATGTGGTTTCCAAGACAGTTTGTTGTTTATGTTTAGACCAAGAATGTTAATGTTATTTACAGGTGAGACGGGAGAGCCATCGAAGAGGATAGGAAAGTTAGGAGGTGTTTTTGAGAGGGAGATGTGAAGAAGTTGAGTTTTTAAAGAGTTGAATTTTACAAGGTTGCTATGACCCCACCGGGAAATCCCATCCAGATCGGCAAGAATGGAATCGGAAAGTTGAAGACGAGAAGCAGAAGCAACTCTAGAAGCAAAAGAGGGAGCAGATTTGAAATGAGTAGAAGAATGCAGAGTTGAATCATCAGCATAAGAGTGAACAGAGTTAGAAGTGCAGTGGAGAAGATCGTTAATGAAAAGTAAGAATAATGTTGGAGATAAAACAGAACCCTGAGGAACACCACAGTTGACAGAAAAGGAGGAAGAGGTCGCTCCATCTACAACTGCCGAAATGGAACGATCTGAGAGAAAACTAGACAAGAGTAAGCAAAGGGAAGGAGGAAACCCAAAGGAAGGGAGCTTAGAGAGCAGTGACGCATGCCATACCCGGTCGAAAGCCTTGGATATGTCAAGCGCCACCACACAAGACTCCCCGAAATCCCTAAGGGCAGAAGACCATAGATCAGTAAGATAGGAAAGTATGTCACCAGTTGACCTCGAGCGACAAAAGCCATACTGGTGATCTGAGAGAAGAGAATGAGACTCCAAATGATCCAGGAAATGAGAGTTGAGGAGAGTTTCAAAAATTTTAGATAGAACACAAGTGAGAGCTATAGGTCGATAGTTAGAAGGGTCAGAATGGCTACCTTTTTTCGGGATCGGCTGAACAAACTCACGCGTCCAGCATAGAGGAAAAGTATTAGTATTAAGGCATAGAGAGTAGAGCTGAAGGAGGACAGGGGCCAACTCGGAACCACACTCCCTCAGAACACGAGGGGGAATGCCATCCGGGCCACTGGCCTTCCTGACGTTCATAGATTTCAGGATCCCATGCACCCGATCATGAGTAATTATAGGTAGAGGCATGGGACACCTGAGAGGAGAAGGAGTAGGAGGAGGGATGCCAGAATCGAGCAGGGTGGAATTAGATGAAAAAAGGAGGCCGAAGAGATTAGCCTTTTCAGAAGGAGTATTAGCTACAGAACCATCAGAGCTAATAAGAGGAGGAAAGGCAGATTTACAGAAGTTGTTAGAGATATTTTTGACAAGAGGCCAGAAATTTTTATCAGTAGGAGACCCATGGAGGTCAGCGCACTTCCTTTTTAATGAAAGTACGCTTAGTCCGTCGAAGAACATCTCCTGCAACGATTCCGAGCTGAATGAAAATTAGCAAGAGTGATAGGAGAAGAAGAGTTTTTCCATTCACGATAAGCATTGTCTCTCTCCCGAAGGGCAAGAGAACAATTGCCATCGAACCAAGGATTTTGAGGAGAAAAAGATTTAGTTGAAGATGCGATGAATCTGCCCATCCCGTCAAGGATTACGGCCCCTACCTTTTCAGCAGAGACAGAAGCGTCCCCCGAACAAAGCAAGATTCACTCCAATGATAGTTAGCAAAAAAGCGGTGCATTGCCCCCCAATTAGCCCGATTAAAGTGCCAGAAAATTCGTTTAGGGCATGGTGGAGCTGTTGGAGAGAAAGCATTATAATTAAGCGATATAAGATTATGGTCAGAGTTACCAATAGGAGGGAAAATGGTGTATTTATAACTAGAAGGAGTAGTGGTGAAGCATAAATCAAGTGTATTCAAGAATTGGTTAGGACGATCTGGAATGTGTGTGGGTTCCCTAATCAACTGCTCCAGATCGTTAAGAATGCTGAATGATTTGGACTCCCTCCCATCTGTATCAGTATGAGAGGAACCCAACCACTCAGTGTGGTGTACGTTGAAATCCCCTAAATAGAGGACTTCAGCATTTGGATGAGAAGAAGTGACAGTCTCGTGAGTAGTAGTAAGATATTGAAAAAAAACTGGAAAATCTGTTCCATTAGGGGAGCAGTAGCAGAAACACAAGATAATAGTAGTAGTAGGAAGACAGATTTTTAGCCATAAATCATCGAAATTAGGAGATTCTAGATTTTCGAGACGTATCACAGGAGTGTTAATGTTAAAATAGGCACAGACTCCACCATTTAGACGGAAATTGTGAAAAAAGTTGTAGTCAGAGACATTAAGATTACTAGAGAAAGAATCCCTGTCCAGCTGGGTCTCAGACAGAAGCAATAGGTTAGGACGAGAGGAAGAGAGGTGGTGTTCAACAGACGCTAAATTAGATCGAAGGCCACGGACATTAGCAAAGGTAATAGAAAGCCCCCGCTTACGCCCAACCCCACGAACACACAGATTAGACATTTAATATATATATATATATATATATATATATATATATATATATATATATATATATATATATATATATATATATATATATATATATATATATATATATACACATATATATATATAAGCCCTAAGATCGGCCACATCCGGTTTTTAAACCGGATAATTTTCGTGATTTTGCCCGGATTTTGCCCGGATTTTGCCAGATTTTTAACGGATTTGGGAATTTTAGCCGAATTTTTAGTGAATTCGAATTTTTAAGCTGGACAAGCTATTTTAGGCATGTTTTCCGTTTTTTTAGTCGTTCATGCGGTTTTTAAAACGAATGATCGATTTTACAATTTTAGATCCAAGTATTTTTAGCCACGACCGATATATCGACCGATTAGTCGGTCGATATATCGATCGATTAATAGAGGGTATTTATTTTTAACTACCAATTCAAGTATTTTTTAATGGACGAAAGATATATCGATCGTTTAATCGAAAATTTTTTTTTTAAAATTAAAAAAAAAAAAAAAATCAAAAAATTGAACAATATTAAAAACATTAAAAAATTTAAAAATTTAAAAAATTTAAAAAAATTTGCAAAAAAAAAAACATTTAAAATTTTTTTTAAAAAAATATAAAATTACAAAACAATAAAAAAAATTTTTTTTAAATTTAAAAACAAAATTTAAAAATAATAAAAATTAAAAAATATTCTTTATTTTTTTTTTTAGACAATATTTAAAAAAAAAAATGATTAATGAAGCACCCAATACACCCTAAACACGTAAATCATGTAAATCATAGAGATCATATCTATATTATTTCGATTAATCGGTAGGATATCGATATTTTCCATGTTTAGAATGTTTAGGGTTCTTTTTTTTTTTAAGTAAAAAAAGCACGCTATACACGTAAATCCTGTAAATCATTGAGATCATATCGATATTGTTTGATTTAATCGTTTATTGTATCGATGTTTAGCATGTTTAGGGTGTTTTGGGTCGAAATCATTGAAATATTTTCAGTGAAATGGTGGTAATCAGTTAATGTTGTTGAAGTTTTGTATGTTTTTAATGTTTTAAAAAAGCACTGAAAACATTGAAATGAAATGATGTTAATCAGGGAATGTTACAGATGTTTCAATATTTTTAGGTTTTTCAATGCTTTTTTACAAATAAAACATCATTGAAAACATTGAAATCATTTGAAACCATTTCTGCAAAAGGTGTTAATTAGTAAATGTTATAGATGATTTCATAACATAACAAACAAAACATACACAACCAAGTCAACAATAAGGATAATAATAAAGAGATTGCTTAATAACACAGATTTATTTTAAAATGCATATCTATGTTATATATATATATATATATATATATATATATATATATATATATATATATATATATATATATATATATATATATATATATATATATATATATATATATATATATATATATATATATATATATATATATATGTAGAAAAGTAAAAATTTAACTATTTTCACTTTTCCTAAAACTTGATAATCTTCAAAAGAAATACCAACTTTAGAATTAAATTTCGGAGAAAGGAGTCTGACTATTCTCTAAATATACTTACGATTGATAGGGATTGTCAGATAACCTAGTAAATGAAATTAACCATTGAGAGGAAAGTAATTTTATATTTCCGTCAGATGATTCTATAAAAAAAAGCAATAATCCGACCCTCACTTTAGTGCTTCCTCTAATTAGAATTAGAGTTCTTTGCCTAATGGGATTGTGAAAGTTTAAAACAACATCGCAAAATATTAAAAGAAATAATTAATTTAGACTGCAATATTAAATTATTTATTATTTTTAACGAAACTCATAATAACGCATTAATTATGAAATGAAGGAGGGATCTAGAGTTTCTTAAGGTATTGCAGCCTAAATCTCAAACATCCTCTTAGAACGGAAGAGTCTGTAGGAGTGACTGGTATGAAATTTTCGAGTTTTTATACTTCCCTTAGTCGACGGAAAAGTGATCTTTTTTTTGCTAAGTAAAATATAAAAATCCCTTAACAGGAGATCTGTGTTTTATTCTATTTTATAATTTATTCAAACAAAAATAAACTGGAACAAAGTTTTCATATATCAAAAATAAAACAACTTCCTTTGATTCCTTTTAAATTTCCAATTCAACTTTGAAACTGCTGTCGGTAACGAAGGTAACTACTCTGTTTATTATATATTGTTACCAGATATCACAATCTTAACAGTAAATTAAGGCCTTTTAATTGTTAAAGTTAATATATTGTTGTATGTTTTTAGTAATATTTTAAATATAATTTTTGTTCATTCCATTATACTTTTCCTTACCTAGAATAAATTGCTTCTAGATCACTTAAAAGCTTTGTATAATTATCAATGAAACACAAATAAAGTCGTAAAATTTCTTCGAGCAGGCTAACCAACCCTTTAGTTATATTATATAACTACAAATTTCTGATCAGTAACTGTTTTCTCTTCATAACCATCTCATAAAGATAAATAAAATTTAATTTATATATATAAAATGTAAAACAATTTTTAAAAATGGTAGATATCCTCACTTTATAGTTCATTAAATAATTGTTGAAGAGAAAAATAGGAACAATTGGTAACTACTGTTTTTCGACTCGCTATTCAGCGTGTTGAATTCCAGTTTTCGTTAGATTATAATTAATTCTGTTTATTTAAAGTTTTAATTCATTACTTTTATTCTTAAAAGTAAGATGTTATAAAAATGTCGTATATTTAAATGATTTTTCTATAAAAGAATAAAAAAGATTTATGTACTTGGTCATAGAAAATATGGAATTTGAAGAAAAGATAAATTGGTAACTCAAGTCCCGTTATCTTTGTAGTTTTGAGGAATGCGAAGAATTTACGTCGTTACACATAAGAATACGTACACACGTGCGTATTTACATACGTACACAATTCATAGAAAACTGTACGGTATTGTAGACTTGTGCTGGAAAATTTAGTTTCTCAATCTAATTTATATTTCCTGGTTGGAAATAGAATTAATATTTGTTTTTTATATATATATATATATATATATATATATATATATATATATATATATATATATATATATATATATATATATATATATAT
>SEYY01012455.1:0-12500 GCA_009176605.1 Armadillidium nasatum
ACTTATTTATATTAACACTTGCCTAATTAGCAATTATAAATACTCTCAAACAATTTTCCTCTCTAATAAGATATAACCTTACACTGTCTTTCTTTCTCGTTACAGAAACAGGAAATTCATTTATAGTCCAATTCAGTCTCCTTCTTTTATGGACAACGGTAACAAATACACAACTGAAGAGGGATAAATCAGAATTATTTCCGGGATTCATTGCCCAGAATATAGGGAAAACACTATTCACTCAAGGATTACTCGAAATACAGTTGAACATGCAGTGTCCAGACTCCTTATATTTAGAGATAAGAAATTTGTATAATAACATCAGAGAATTACTAAAATCCCACATACCTTATTTACAAACACGATACACAGCTAGATTTTCTAAAACCCAATTGAACTTGACTCAACAAGCACCAACACAAATAAAATACATTAAAAATCATCTTCAAGATAAATCTATCAAACTAGAACATTTGCTGGAAAACCCATGGATATTAACACACATTAAGACAAACCACACCAACCTCCGAAACAAAAGAGGCCTATTCAATCTTGGTGGAGAAATATTAAAATCACTTTTTGGCACTGCAACCTCCAAAGATCTTTCAACCATTTCAAAAAAGTAGATTTAATAGTAGAATCAGGATTCAATTCTGAAACAGCCATTACTCAAATAAACACACAAATTCACGAAAACACAAAATTCTCTCTCAACTCAAAACCAATCAAGAAACACTATACACCCTCTATAATATATCTATCTCTTCAATAGACTTTCAACTAGAAATTTTGAAACTAAACTTATATCTCAATTTAGTAAACACTTATCATCGAGGACACAAATAAATTAATAGAAATCATACAGCACACATTAACCATTTCAAAACAACACCTCACCCCACTAAACATTATACTCCTATCAATTCATTACATCTACATTAAGAGATATCAAACCCAAAATAAACTCTCAATTGATAATCTTCCCTACTCCTGAAAATTACTTACCAATTCCTTTCATATACGTGGACCATTCCTCACACAGACCGCCATATTATGTATCACCCTCATTCCCTTTGTCACCCACTCATACTTTGACACTTATAAAATAATAACTTTCCAAACGTATCATAACCACTCCTCAACCAGAATTACAATCCAAACTCCTTATACCTATTTCTTTATTAACTCAGAAGAACTAACATATACGTACAGTAAAACTATCTCATCTAACCACTGCAGAGAATTTACAACTTTAAATATTTGCATACCAACTGATCAGATGCATACCGCAACCACTCCTAACTGCATTATATCCTTACTACAAAATAGAGAACCTTCAAACTATTGCAGATACCTCTCATTAAAAAATAAATTTCCTTATACGGTACCTCTCAATAATATCACTTACGCATATCTATGCCTCAATGCGATCACTGCCTCCATAACCTGCCCAAAATCTAACCCGCAAATATTACATAATTATCTATTCGCTATTCCACATGGATGCAAATTTCTCTCAGACTCTAACAATTATTTACACCCAGCTCATTTGTTGATTCAATCCGATTGGCTACCCAACAACCCCAGAAATCAATTTAATCAGTCCCAATTCTCAGATTTCACTCCCAATCTTCAAAATTATCCCAATAAATTACAATTAATCCCAATAAACATTCATTGGAACAAATCACTGAATTCCATTTACAGAACCTTCCAAAACCATCCAGTATGGCATCCTGAACATAACACCATTTCGGGATTAACTTTAGCCATCACTGTATCCATTTTATGCATTTTTATATATATTTTGAAAACTAAACTTTCAACTCAAGTAAAAATTCAAAACAAGATACCCAGAATACATCATCGCACATTTCAAAAAAAACCACCTCAGCCCGAACCACTAACTTCCACCCTCTATCCATCCCTCCAACTTATACCTATTCCAGAACCTATCTATACTAATCCAAACATATAACAGTCGGTTCTTTCACACACCCCAAGTTTTCTATTAAATTCACATTTAAAAAAAAGAAATACACTTAAAGTACGTTCTATTTTAAATTAATAATAATAAAAAAATACAACTTACATATTTTTTTTTTCTCCAAAAATTTAATATTCATGATAACTTTCTGTCCTATACTGGCAACTCTACATAAGTTGTTTGCCCAATTTCAGCTAGTCCTTTCTCCCTTCATTTAGCCTAGGGAAGCTTCGTCCTTTTCTGTCTTACCGCCAAGTGTGATCTGTTATGTTACTCACCGTTTTGTAAATATTACGTTGCCAAGTTATTTTTTCATCTGAACCTGATATTTACGTGAGGGACATCTTACTAATAAATTCATTATGTGAGGAACATCTTACAAATATATTCATTTAAGCTGCACCGACACACCTCATAAGCAGCCTACTGTCAAACTGCAACTTTACTGAGGTAAGCCCTGACGTTATGTTGATTCAATCCGATTGGCTACCCATTGCTTAGTTTCTATTTTATTTGCTATATTTTGTGTTTATTCTACCCCTCAGTGTTATTCATCCATTCTTTCTTTGCTAAAGTCTTACCTATTATATATATAGTAAAATATTTATTTCTCATCTATATATTATAAATTTTATCATTCTTATTATTAGATAACCGAATTTTAAACTGAAAATTTCTACTAACTGAAACAATACGAATCTCTCTCTCTCTCTCTCTCTCTCTCTCTCTCCTATCTCTCTCTCTCTCTCTCTCTCCTCTCTCTCTCTCTCTCTCTCTCTCTCTCATAATCTTTCATTGTGAAGGTTAATCGATATTATAGGTTATTTTATTACAATCAGTATTATCATTTTTTTTTAGAGATAATTCTTTTCTTATAATATTAATTTTTTATGAAGCCATACTTTTAATTCTGGGAAAGAAATTCTGGTATGTACAATATCCAACTATAAAATCTCTAAGTAAACTATGATTATTATTTGTTATTATCATTTCTTTACATTTGGTATTATTTTAAATTTTACTTTATGATCTCTTGGTTTTTATTTATATTTATTTATATATGTTTCATTAATGTCATCTTTATCATTTCACCAAATTTTTTATTTTTTTCATGTAATTAATTTTTGTAAAAATTTTTAGGTTTTTAACTGGTAGACTAATAAATTTGAAGGAAGAAGAAATCCATCCTTACCCCTATCAGTGTAGAAACTGAAATATATATATATATATATATATATATATATATATATATATATATATATATATATATATATATATATATATATATATATTATATATATATATATATATATATATATATATATATATATATATATATATATATATATTATATATATATAATATATATATATATATATATATATATATATATATATATATATATATATATATATATATATATATATATATATATATGTGTAAATGTAAACAAAGTAATGAAATCCAATATTATACATGTTTTTGCTAACGGTATTTGGATGACGTAGACTTGATTTCAAGCAACTTTAGTCTGTGATTGGTCAAATGTTAAAATGTAGCAACTTTTTCAATCGAGATTGAAGTGGGTGACGTCACTACCATCATATAATTGTGATTTTTTTTTCGTTTATTTGAATTTTGGGGATCCTCATCCTACGTCATAATTTACGGCAGGCAAAAATGCTTTTCGATTTTATTACTTCACATTTTTATACTTTGATTTTAAGAAATATATATATATATATATATATATATAATATATATATATATATATATAATATATATTATATATATATATATATATATATATATATATATATATATATATATATATAGATATATATATATATATATATATATATATATATATATATATATATATATATATATATATATATATATATATATATATATATATATATATATATATATATATATATATATATATATATTATATATATATATATAGCATTATTATTATTTAAGTAATAGGTAAAATGTTTCTTGTAGCAATAGGTTTCATTATTATGTCGAAATCGTTTTCTAAATAACAAAATATTATTATTACTATTATTTTTAGTTTATTATTTTTATTTTTTATTTTTTTTATTTTTTTATTTTTATTTTTTTTTTTTTTTTTTGTAAAAATTTTTTTCTTTAGAAATATTTAAAAAACAATTTATCTTAGTACAAACTTAATTTCATAAGCTTTATTGTATTACCGAAATTTTTTTAAAATTAATACAAATATAAACTGGCATATGGAAAAATAATGTATTGTTTTTAATGATTTTCAAGCAATTTAAATAAGCGAATCAGTGTTTAATGAACTGGACTGGATTTCTCCGTTCGCACTTGTCTGATTAACTTTTTTTTTTTTTTGGTGAATTACCATCTTAAAAATACTGAGGCAAAATAATATAAAGAAAAGGGGTATAAAAATTATATTTAAATTTAAGGTGATCGTTTCTGACATGGAATTTGTTGAAACAGAAGTTTTAGTCATTGATGTTATTTACAATTGCCTTTTCTTTACATTTTGATTAGCAGCTTTGTACTAAAACAATAAGAGAAACATTTGGCACTAAAACCCATTATGGGATTTGGCTTCCGAAACTGAATTTCTCTCCAGTTGCTTTCAGTCAGAGAATATTAAAACTGAAATCTTTCATGTTGTCACCTTGAAGCGAAGGAATATTCGATCCTATCCAATCCAAAGCTTGTGTCCCATTTTATCTGATTTAATTGGATAAAAGGCCTTGAAACATTTGTGGCGTTGGATAATTGGTACTTCTGAATTGTTAACTAATAGTGTTTTCCCTATAATTCAGGTATGATCATATACTAGAGAAGCAAACATAAACTTCCACTTTCTGCTTTTAGTTTAAACAGAAATACAATAAATTTAATTTATACATGTTTTTTATGCACTCCTTTACCATTTTGATTGGCACCCTTCTAGAAGCAAACATGATCAACGAGAATTGATCTAACCTCATAATCTTTTGATATTAAATATAATTTTTAAGAATGCCATCTCTCAATCCTCATTTTTATCTATGTTTATCCAAAAAATTTGGTTAACTTATCTCAAAGGGATCATAATCGAATAAAAAGAAGTCAAATCTATAAACTCTTGCAATGAGTTGTTTCTCATATTCGGAAAGTAACTCAAAAACCTCCTTGGTAAATTTGAGAGTTAAAAAATTAGATTCCTCGTCTATGAATTTTTTGGCTGAAGCCAAAGTTTCAAGAACAAAACGAGCTTGTCCCTCAGACTTGTTTGAGAAGTTTTCTCTCCCTAAGATCTTTTCTACTTCGCTTCCAATATATACCAAGTCATTTTCAAACGTTTCAATCTGTAAATTCAAACAGATTGGAAGTTAAAAAAAGTAATAATCTTAAACAAGAATTTTTTCTGCCATAAAACCTATCAACTTAAAAAATAGAAAAAGTATTATTATTATTATTATTATTATTATTATTATTATTATTATTATTATTATTATTATTATTATTATTATTATTATTATTATTTTTATTATTATTATTATTATCATTATTATTATTAAATATCTAGCTGGAGAATTGATTTCAAATGCAATGAACTTCTAACAAACATCATGGCTTTATAATTGAAGATAAAACTCAAGTCAGATCATAATCAGTAACAAGATATTTTACAAAAGGTTTGAATAGTACCATAGATCATTATTTAAAACTTCATTTCCAGAAGTGACGGGGAAAAAAAGAAATTAATTAATTTTTCGTGTGGTTCTTGAAATCCAAATACATCATTTTTTATTCAACAAACATTAAAAAAATGAACTAGAATACATTTATACGTTAGAAAAGTCATGGCGTGAAAAAAAAGGAGGAGCAGAAACAGAGAAGAGAGAGAGAGAGAGAGAGAGAGAGAGAGAGAGAGAGAGAGAGAGAGAGAGAGAGAGAGAGAGAGAGAGAGAGAGAGAGAGAGATTTACTTACTTTTGAAATGATACTGTAATTAAAAGCGCAAGGGCTACATTCAGTATGATATGGTCTCCAATAGCTTGGCAGAAGTGAAAGACATTTCATTCGATCTGGATTTGAAGTACAATTGTCAAAATCAGAGATAATATTCAAGATGTATTCCTGAGGTGTTGGAGTAGTCTCATTGTCAATTCCTGAAAAGAAGAAGCTGTATAAATTCTTAATAAATCAATTCTAAAAAATTCAAGTTTTCATTTTTTATTTTAAATATTGGTTCCCTAACTTTATTTAGATAAATTTAACAGTTGCTAAAAAGAATATCACAATCTTACAAATAGTTGCAGAATATATATATATATATATATATATATATATATATATATATATATATATATATATATATATATATATATATATATATATATATATATATATATAATTGGTGAAATACCTGCTTTCCTCATGAGTGGTGTCCACTTTTCTGTGGATGATGAAGGAGGTTTTCGGAATTTCTCTATAATGGAATCTTTTAAATCAATGGTAGTGTCGTCAATCATTTTCTCCAAATAGCCTTCCATGATTCTATTATTATTATTATTATTATTATTATTATTATTATTATTATTATTATTATTATTATTATTATTATTATTATATTATTATTATTATTATTTTTATTATTTTTATTTTAATATGCAATGAAAATATAAATTCTTTAACTATATTTAAAAATATTTAGAATAATAATAATAATTGCAATGAAAGAATAAAATATAGTAACAAAAATGATATTAAAATAACAAATAAAAGCCAAGGCTAAAACCGAAATTTAGAAACACAAAGAAATAATAAAAAAAAAGATAGAATATTTTGGGAAAAAGGACTTCATCATTGGGAGAAAAGAACCATTGAAGAAGCTTTATCATCTTAGGATGGAGAATTAGTTTTATGTATAAAGACTCCAATATCCTACGACCGAGAAGAAGACGAACATCGAAGGATAAATAAATTGGAATTTGAGAAAATGAGTAAAGGAGGAAGGTCAGTTCTATAGGAAATTCCTCTATGCTTAGCATCAATCTTTGTTTTTAATTGTATATCAGAATCTGTCTTCCTACTACTACAATTATCTTGTGTTTCTGCTACTGCTCCCCAAATGGAACAGATTTTCAATTTCTTTTTCAATATCCTACTACTTCTCACGAGACTGTTACTTCTTCTCATCCAAATGCTGAAGTCCTCTTTTTAGGGGCTTTCAACGTAAATCACACTGAATCGTTGGGCTCCTCTCATACTGATACAGGTGGGAGGGAGGCCAAATCATTCAGCATTCTTAACGATCTGGAGCAGTTGATTAGGGAACCCACAGACATTCCAGATCGTCCTAATCAATTCTTAAATACACTTGATTTATGCTTCACCACTACTCCTTCTAGTTATAAATACACCATTTTCCCTCCTATTGGTAACTCTGATCATATTCTTATAGCTCTTAGTTATAATGCTTTCTCTCCAACAGCTCCACCATGCCTTAAACGTACTTTCTGGCACTTTAATCGGGCCAATTGGTGGGCAATGCGCCGCTTCTTTGTTAACTATCATTGGAGTGAATCTTGCTTTATTTCTGGAGATGCTTCTGTCTCTGCTGAAAAGGTAGGGGCCGTAATCCTTGACGGGATGAGAAGATTTATTCCATCTTCAACTAAATCTTTTTCTCCTCAAAATCCATGGTTCGATGGCAACTGTTCTCTTGTCCTTCGGGAGAGAGAAAAGGCTTACCGTGAATGGAAAAACTATTTCTCCTATCACTCTTGCTAATTTTCATTCAGCTCGGAATCGTTGTAAATAATGTTTTGTGAAATGAACAGCCTGAAGTTCCAAGACAAATTAGAAGATAAGGAAATACAATGAAATTTAAGATCAGGGATAGGTTTGAGTTGTACTATAGAAGATATATAAATGGTTTTAGTGTTTATGTGCTTATTTTTCTTATTAAATAGAAAATTGGAGGGATAATTTTTTTTATTTCCTGAAATTTTATTCATATATAATTATCAGCTGCCAATGTAATAAAATAATTCTTACGTTATATTCTTATTATATCATACAATTATATTTGAAATATAATCAATTCATGGTTTACTTTTGAATGTATTACACGTTGCCTAGGTACTCGTTAGTAGTAAGGATAACGCTTTCGAGGGGTGTATATTCTGCATTTGCGTGGAATGCCGCATTCTCAATGACCTTCGTAACCTTTTCTTTGTCGGTTCACGGACCCACGTGTACCCCCATATTCGAACCAATTTCTGCCGGATTGAACCGAAAAAATGGTCAGGAGAGAGAGTAAGGTGAACACAGCGATTTTGCAAAACTCAGGCAACTTCCTGATACCATTTTGGGGGAATTTACGGGGCTCCCGGGGCCCCTTCCACCGACTTGAAGCCAATTTCAATGGGTTGAATCCCCAAAATGGTGTCAGGAAAGAGCGTGAGGTCAATTTGAGCGGTCATTTGCATTGCAAATCAAAATCCCGTTTTTTTTTTTTTTTTTTTTTTTTTTTTTTAAAGATCGCCACCACTCACGGGCAGAGCCCTTTTCAAGGAGGGGGCACACACAAGAGGGAAGAAAACTCATTCAGACACAGACCAAACGCACACCCCTCAGGTGGGCACAGACGGAAGTCTTGAAGAGTGGAAGATTAAATACAGGAGGAAAAATAGAAGATGGCAGAGAGTTACACAGAACAGAAGTGGCTGGAAAGAAAGAGGCACCACAACGGGCTAGCCTGGGGTTTCCTACATCCACACAAAATTGGTGCGAAAGCAGGGCACCCCTTGTGCAACGAGGACGACGCAACGGTGGAGGAATGCGAGAGGCCAATTCCCTCGAGTACCTGCCATTGTAGTACCTATAGAAAAGAGATAGAGCGCCAACGTCACGTCGCAGAGATAAGGAATCAAGAGAGTTTGAAATTAGGGGACAGTTAATTAATCTTATAGCTTTAGACTCAACCCTATCCAGAAGAGAGGAGGAGCCTGAGCCTCCCCAAATGTGAGAACAGTACTCCATACAAGGGCGAATAAGACCCTTATATATTTGGAGTAACTGCTCAGAAGAAAAAAATTCTCGAAACCTGAACAGAATTCCCAGCTTTTTAGAGGCAGCTTTAGCAACCATTGTGATATGTGGTTTCCAAGACAGTTTATTGTTTATGTTTAGACCAAGAATGTTAATGTTACTTACAGCTGAGACGGGAGAGCCATCGAAGAGGATAGGAAAGCTTGGAGGTGTTTTTGAGAGGGAGATGTGAAGAAGTTGAGTTTTTAAATAGTTGAATTTCACAAGGTTGTTATGACTCCACCGGGAAATCCAATCCAGATCGGCAAGAATAGAATCGGAAAGTTGAACACGAGAAGCAACTCTAGAAGCCAAAGAGGGAGCAGATTTGAAATTAGTAGAAGAATGCAGAGTTGAGTCGTCAGCATAAGAGTGAACAGAGTTAGAAGTGCAGTTGAGAAGATCGTTAATGAAAAGTAAGAATAAAGTTGGAGATAAAACTAAACCTTGAGGAACACCCCAGTTGACAGAAAAAGAGGAAGAGGTTGCTCCATCTACAAGTTCCGAAATGGAACGATCTGAGAGAAAACTAGACAAGAGTAAGCAAAGAGAAGGAAGAAACCCAAAGGAAGGGAGCTTGGAGAGCAGCGACGCATGCCATACCCAATCAAAAGCCTTGGATATGTCAAGCGCCACCACACAAGACTCCCGAAATCCCTAAGGGCAGAAGACCATAGATCAGTAAGATAGGAAAGCATGTCACCAGTTGACCTCGAGAGTCGAAAGCCATACTGGTGATCAGAGAGAAGAGAATTAGACTCCAAAAGACCCAGGAAATGAGAGTTGAGAAGAGTTTCAAAAATTTTAGACAGAACACAAGTGAGAGCTATAGGTCGATAGTTAGAAGGGTCAGAGCGGCTACTTTTTTCGGAATCGGTTGAACAAATGCGGGCTTCCAGCATAGAGGAAAAGTATTAGTATTAAGGCATAGAGAGTAGAGCTGAACGAGGACAGGCGCTAACTCGGAAGCACACTCCCTCAGAGCACGAGTGGGAACGCCATCCGGGCCACTGGCCTTCCTGACGTTCATAGATTTCAGGATCCCATGCACCCGATCATGAGTAATTACAGGTAGAGACATGGGATACCTGAGAGGAGAAGGAGAAGAAGGAGGGATGTCAGAATCGAGCAGGGTGGAATTAGATGAGAAAAGGAGTCCGAAGAGATTAGCCTTTTCAGAGGGAGTATTAGCTACAGAACCATCAGAGCGAATAAGAGGAGGAAAAGGCAGATTTACAGAAGTTATTAGAGATATTTTTGACAAGAGGCCAGAAATTTTTATCAGTAGGAGAGCCATGGAGGTCAGCGCACTCCCTTTTTATGAAAGTACGCTTAGTCCGTCGAAGAACATCCCTGCAACGATTCCGAGCTGAATGAAAATTAGCAAGAGTGATAGGAGAAGGAGAGTTTTTCCATTCACGATAAGCACTGTCTCTCTCACGAAGGGCAAGAGAACAGTTGCCATCGAACCATGGGATTTTGAGGAGAAATAGATTTAGTTAAAGATGGAGTGAATTTGCTCATCCTATCAAGGATCACGGCCCTTACCTTTTCAGCAGAGACAGAAGCGTCCCCCGAGACAGAGCAAGACTCACTCCAATGGTAGTTAGCAAAGAAGCGATGCATTGCCCCCAATTGGTCCCGATTAAAGTGCCAGAAAGTACGTTTAGGGCATGGTGGAACTGTTGGAGAGAAAGAATTGTAACTAAGAGCTACAAGATTATGGTCAGAGTTACCAATAGGAGGGAAAATGGTGTATTTATATCTAGAAGGAGTAGTTGTGAAACATAAATCAAGTTTGTTCAAGAACTGCTTAGGTCAATCTGGAATGCATGTAGGTTCCCTAATCAGCTGCTCCTGATCGTTGAGAATGCTGAATGATTTGGCCTCCCTCCCACCTGTATCAGTATGAGAGGAGCCCAACCATTCAGTGTGGTGTTCGTTGAAATCCCCTAAATAGAGGACTTTAGCATTTGGATGAGAAGAAGTAAGCCTCGTGAGAAGTAGTAAGACATTGGAAAAGAACTGGAAAATCTGTTCCATTAGGGGAACAGTAGCAGAAACATAAGATGATTGTAGTAGTAGGAAGACAGATTTTAAGCCATAAAACATCGAAATTAGGAGATTCTAGATTTACGAGACGTGTCACAGGAGTATTAATGTTAATATAGGCACAGACTCCACCATTTAGTCGGAAATTGTGAAAAAAAGTTGTAGTTGGAGACATTGAGGTTGTTAGAGAAAGAATCCCTGTCCAACTGGGTCTCAGACAGAAGCAAATGGTTAGGATGAGAGTTAGAGAGGTGGTATTCAAGAGATTCGATATTAGAGCAGGGACCACAGACGTTGGCAAAGTCAATAGATAGCCCCCGTCTGCACCCACCCGTTAGGCTCAGGTTGCTAGATTTAGCTACCTCCAAAAAATCTGTCACTCCTCGAAAGCGCTATCCCTACTACTCTATTTTAACATATTTTTTTCCTTATTAAGAATATTGAAATTCAATGAAAAATTACTATAATGATTCTCAAATTTTTGAATAATAAATTTTAGTTCACATTAAATTAAAAACTGACGAAAAGGAATATAGTTGATCAAAGATGTTGTATTTTTATTGTCATATTATTTCTATTGCTTAGAAATCGAAATTCATTGTCAATGTCGGTACCTATGTTGACCTTGTCATTGGTCTTTTCACTTTTAAAGATCCAAATATGCTAATTATTAATTTTACATGTCAACTTCTTCCTTTTTGTCATGAAGAAAATATGATTTAAATATGCCTTTATATCAAAGACAAAATATAAGTAAACTTATATTGAACTATTTAAGAACATTGAGAAATATGCTGTACCTTGTAAAAGGATGTTGCACAACGTTAATCAAAAGTGCTGAATCATCATCCAAGGACTTTTCATCCAACACATTCGAAAACATTTTTTCTGCAAAATGTTTTGCTTGACTTTCAGATTGGTACTTCTCTTGGGAGAGATTCAAAATAATTTGAAGCCATGTTTCAGATCCAGCCTATTCACAATATATATATATATATATATATATATATATATATATATATATATATATATATATATATATATATATATATATATATATATATATATATATATATATATATATATATATATATATATATATATATATATATATATATATATATATATATATATATATATATATATATATATATATATATATATATATATATATATATATATATATATATATATATATATATATATATATATATATATATATATATATATATATATATATATATATATATATATATATATATATATATATATATATATATATATATATATATATATATATATATATATATATATATATCTATATATATATATATATTAGAAAGCTTGGCACTTTTGAAGGCCAAAATAAA
>SEYY01012455.1:25000-28146 GCA_009176605.1 Armadillidium nasatum
ATATATATATATATATATATATATATATATATATATATATATATATATATATATATATATATATATATATATATATATATATATATATATATATATATATACGCGAATGTTCGACCCAGGCAATGGTGCATTATTTCTGTCCACGATAGTACAAAGTAGAATAAAAATTACCACGCCGTGACGCCGCTGTTCTTTCATTGCTCTTCCCACTAAATCTGGTAGTAAATGATTTGAGACACAATTCCTTAAATTCCCAATACTGTGGGAACTATAAAAAACACTTTATTACGTTTTTCCGCTATATGATCTTGAGAAAAAAATTAATACCACACATCCCAAGTCTATGCCAGACAAGATGGTCGTAAAAACACAAGTGCATCAGAGTGTTTAAGGAGAACTTTGTATGAATAATTCAAGAGTTAAAAACCCTTTCTATTGAAGGAAATGTCGCCACAAGAAAAAGTGCATTTCCATTGCATTCAGTGTCATGTAAGTCGTCATTCATCGTGGCTGTGATGTGGATCGCCAGGTATTCTGCTGTGTTAGAGCAGTTGTGAAAATGCTCTCCAATCCAATACCTTGGATGTCGTCAAAACCTCGCAGCATAGTCAACACGTTGAGGAAATGGTTAGGAACCATCGTAAGGAGGAAGAGGAAATCACCGATGAATTGTTAAAATAAGCTAATAAAATCTCCGAGCAACTGGGACTAGATCTGAATATACCACGGATTTTTGGTATGCAGCAACATCGCAGCATCGATCCAACAACAAATCACAAGGAGTTCTGGAGAAGATCCTTAATAATTCCGTATCTGGATTCTACAACCTCTTTTTTAGAATTACGCTTTCCTGCCGAAAATACACCTGCCTTTGCATTGACATATTTACATTCTTTCCACATGTTACTCATAACAATCGATGAATTAAAGGAAAAGGCAGCTACATTTTACAACTTTTATCATTGAGATGGACTAGAAGCAAAGCTGGAACTTTGTTACAAAATTTAGAAGGACAATAAACTGAGTAGTCAAGAGCTAAAAGATCTTGTCATTTCTCAAGTCTTAAAAGAGACTGAACCTTTCTTTCCCCCGACGAAAAAGACTCTGCTGGTACTACTCGCACAGCCATGCACCATGCAACAGTCCAGTAGAGCGCTTTTTCAGTACTCTGCGATGGATCAAGACTTGGCTACGAAGCATTATGGGAGAGGACATGTTAGACGAGTTGGCTACGATGAGTGTACGCAGAAAATTTATGTTTGAAATTATGATTACTTTATTCAAACAGTGGTTGAAAAATTTGCCATGAACCCAAGAAAATTACTTTTTTAATAATATCAATTTGCAACTGTTCCAAATTACGAATATTTCCTCATTTCATATTTTATTTAATATTCAATTGTATTAAAATTAATAAAATAATACTTAATTAAATATTAATTATTTCCTTATCCATACAAATGTTTCTAGTTTAATATGTCTGCTTCTTTCCCTGTAAGATCTACAAAATTTTAAGCTGCCCTCTCCTAGATGATTGCTAGTAAGATAATTGGGTAAGATAATTCCTCCTATTCGTAAAATACCATGAGCATCCAAAATTGGATTAATTAAGCCTTATTAGTTTGTTCTTCTTTGGAGTTACTCGAATTGTATTAGTTCATTACAGATGAAAAACAAATATTTTGAAAGGCTTTGCATGCTTTATATTTCCGATTCATTAATGATTTATGGAACAAACCTCTTCAATATAAGTTTAATTTTATTTGGATGAACCAAGCTATATTTAATTTAGTTTCGCACCAACTTCAAGAGAGCATCCATTGTTTTTTTTTTTTTTTTTTTTTTTTTTTTAAATATAGACATAATTATTTTGTGCTTTAGTTATTTCAGGGTCATCTCCCGAATTTAACCAAAAATCTGAAGATTTGGCCAGTTTGCCTCACTCTTCTATAAAAATTCAGTTCCAGAAAACCATAAAAATGATTTAATTAAATGAGTTTACTTCACACCTCTGGAAACTACTTCTGCTGAATTAAATTCTTATGAAACATAAAGCAATCTTTTATTTTTGTGTGTTGTTTTATATATACAACTCTATTTTATATAAATCTTGAAATCATCTTGTTTCATGATATATTTGATAATTGTAGTACTGTCTTTCCAAAAACTTATTTTATCGAAAAGAAGATTTAGTTCAGTTTTTAAGATTTGATACAAATACACTCCTAATCTGGCCCCATTTAATTCTATCCTTGGAATTGTTATTACAGCTGTACGCTTTAAAAGTATCAGACGAGTTTTGGCCATTATTAGGGAGCAAGATATTTGATCTGTAAAAGATTTATATCTTAAATACACTACAGCTGCGAAAGCCTTCTCGCTTCCATCAGAAAATATGTGCAACTCTTACTAACGTGAGTGTCAAACTTTGGTTTGAAGAATCTTGGAATTTGGTACTCTATCAGAGTGTGAATGTTCTTAAGCCATGATTTCCATTTTTTTTTCTTATATCATGGTGGCAGTTCATCCATATTTTCTGAATAGATGCATTGAAATATCACCTTTTGATATGAAAATGGTTGGTGCCATCAATTCCAAATGGATCATATATTGAAAATATAGTTAACAAAACTCCACGATTTGTATATCCTTTTTCTGGTTATATTTACTCTATAATCAAATTTATCATCCTGTACGTTAAATACAATTCCAGGACCTCGTTCATATGGGAGAATATCAAAGTCCAAGTATTTAAGTCCTTTATTTTGTTCGATAATTTTTTTAGCTTCAATGACTTTTAATACTTCTTTTGAGTTGCTTACAAATTTTGTAAGATTGAAACCACCTCTTGCTACCAACTCTGTGATCTCTCTGGTAAGAAATAATGCTTTATGAGAAGAGTCTGCAGATTTAATAGTCATCAACGTTAAAAATGCTTCAATACATTTTCCTTGCTGCTATTTTTTTCGTTAGAGAAAATATCAGTATTCTTTATTCCTGCTGAATGACGAAGAACATAATTTGCTAAAGAAGGGGAACTGACTGCTCCGAAAATAAGAAAGGTATCCCTATATTCTTTGAGCTCTTATTTAAATCCTCATTAGGGTACCACAAAAAAATTGAGAAAATCATTATGCTGATTTGGA
>SEYY01012456.1:7500-20000 GCA_009176605.1 Armadillidium nasatum
TAATAATAATAATAATAATAAATAATAATAATAATAATAATAAAATAATAATAATAATAATATATTATTATTATTATTATTATTATTATTATTATTATTATTATTATTATTATTATTATTATTATTATTATTATTATTATTATTATTATTATTATTATTATTACTATTATTGCCAACAGCCCTAGTTAATGAGCAAATCCGAATGCAAATTGATTCTACTTTCAAATACTCAAATTATAGCCATGCCTTTACTCATGGTATATCATTCATCTGCCCCTCAATATGGATTAGTGATGGATCGGATGTCATAATTTCATATTTGCGGTTGCGGATGTGGAAATAGAATTTTCGTTAAGTGCGAATGCGGATGTGGATAAGAACATAGAATTTTCGCTAAGTGCAGATGTGGATGTAGAAGTTTCATTAAGTGCAGATGTGGATGAGGATATAGAATTATCGTTAATTGCGAATGCGGATGCGAATGTATAATTTTTGCAAGTGCGGATGCGGATACGGACATAGAATTTTCATTAAGTGCGGATGCGGATGTAAAATTTTTGCAATTGCGGATGCGGATGTCCATCATTTAGTATGTTTGTTTTTTTTACTTGTTTTATTTTTTATTATTATTATTATTATTATTATTATTATTATTATTATTATTATTATTATTATTATTATTATTATTATTATTATTACTAACCTTTTAAATTAAGGTTAGTAAATTGAAAATATATTGTTAGAAGCCTCAAGATTTAATAAGACAATTGTTACATCCAATCTAAATTAAAAAACTGTATGTTATAATTATCGATCGAAGCCTAAAATAGTTCATCACACATTGCTAACCCCCACAGAAGGGCTAAGGTAAAGGGTTTGGTGCTTTTATAACCTATAATGCTTATATTCTTCTTTTAGGATAGAATCTTTCGGCTTTAATAACATCGACAATTTGATACAATCCTTTCTTCGATTCTTAGTTTCCTTCCTCTGTTTTTTGAAGTAATTTTATGATAGTAAGTAATTTGAAGTAATTTCATACTCCTGCCCTCTGTTTTTGAAGTAATTTTAAAGTAAACCCCTTTTTCTTTGTTTTAAGTATTTTAGAATAGCCTCTCCCCCCACACATTTTTAAAGGTAATTTATAATAGTCCCCTTCCCCTGTTTTTGAAGTAATTTTATAATAGCCCCCTTCCTCTGTTTTTTGAAGTAATTTTATGATAGTCCCCCCGCCCTCTGTTTTTGAAGTAATTTTATAATAGTACCTCCTCCTTCTGTTTTTTAAATAGTTTTATAATAGCCCCTCAATCTGTGTTTTAAGTATTTTATAATAGTTCTCCTTTCTATGTTTTTAAGTGATTTTATAATAGTCTCCTCCCTCTGTCCGCTCTACGGTAATTAGCTTACCCTCTAGGGTTAAAATACAAATCTACAAAAGTATCTCAACCTTTCAGCTGTTCACTTGAAATGTATCTTTTATGTTATCAAAATAGGTAAAAAACGTTTTGATAGTTATTAACTTTAAGTCACACACACAAAGGAAAAAAAATGCTGATCACAATACCGGAAGTCTCAGATCAGGTTAAAAATTTCGATAATAAAAAAAATATTGACCTAATAATGTTGGTCAAGTAACTTTTTCTCTTAGTATAGTATACCATCTGATTGGGGATTTAAGCAATGATTATATTGTTGGACCTCATATACTCATATGAATATTCCTACATTAGAGAGAGAGAGAAAGAGAGAGAGAGAGAGAGCCTTTTCTCTCTCTCTCTTAAATTTATTTGTAGGTTAGTAAAAGTTAGTAATTACTTGTTATTGAGAACAATTCGTGATAAAAAAAACCTCAACCAATAAATGCCCTTCATACCCATCATACCCTTCATCCCCTATTTACTATTAAGGGTAACATAATACTAACTTTGTTAAAAATATTATTATTTTTTCCAGGGCTGTGTAAGCTGTATTAATATTGTTCAACACTTGATCTAACTTCGGTTCTGGAGCCCGGTTCTTTCTAACACAGTTTCCAGCTTTGGTTCCGGAACCACTTCATACTCAGTGATCGACTAATTCGGATTTCTAATTCCGAAACCGGTCACGATTTAAAACTATTTCTGTAATTCTGTTTCTGAATCCAGTTTTAAGAAGGATTTCCATTTAAATTCCGATTCCGGATGCTGATTTCGTCATCCAATTCCGAAATGCTGATTCTGCACTCCAAAATGATTCCATGATTTCCGGAATCAAATTCCAAAATGCTGATTTCGTTATCCAATTCCGAAATGCTGATTCCAATAATCAAAAAGATTCCGTGATTCCGTAATCAAATTTCAAAATGCTGATTCCGTACTCCAAAATGATTCTGTGATTCCGTCAACCAATTCCGAAATGCTGATTCCGTGATTCCGGAATCAAATTCCGAAATGTTAATTCCGCACTCCAAAATGATTCCGAGATTCCGTCATCAAATTTCGAAATGCTGATTCCGTACTCCAAAATGGTTTCGTGATTCCGGAATCAAATTCCGAATCAGCAATTCCTGTTATTATTTTTCATATATAAACTAATAGAAACCCGTTTTTAATATATATATATTTATCAATACTTTTATTTATATATATTCTTTTTAATGTATTAATAAAACATGCAATTATTTATTTAATGAATTTATTAATAAAGTCAATTATTTTCAATTCTAAAAGTGATAATATTTCTTTAAGAAAAAGCAAATTGTTTCAGAACTCAAGAGTATTTAAAGTTGCCAGATGTTTTCAGATTTTATTATTTTTTTAATTTTTTAATTTTTTAATTTTTTAATTTTTTAATTTTTAATTTTTAATTTTTTTATTTTTTTATTTTTTTATTTATTTTTTTTGCCTTAAATATTTGATAAAGAAATATTTTTCTCTTACGTTCTAATTTAGATCATTTATTGATAGATCATTTTTTGTTTGTTTGTTTGCTTGTGTGTGTGTGTGTGTGTGTGTGTGTGTGTGTGTGTGTGTGTGTGTGCGTGTGTGTGTGTGTGTGTGTGAGAGAGAGAGAGAGAGAGAGAGAGAGAGAGAGAGAGAGAGAGAGAGAGAGAGAGAGAGATTAAAGAAAATGGGAAAAGTATGAGGAGAGAAAAGAAAAAGAGGAGAAGACCAGAAGGAAGAGAGAGATAG
This sequence comes from Armadillidium nasatum, assembly GCA_009176605.1. Lineage (NCBI taxonomy): Eukaryota > Metazoa > Arthropoda > Malacostraca > Isopoda > Armadillidiidae > Armadillidium > Armadillidium nasatum. Next base: position 10,671 of record SEYY01012456.1, read on the forward strand.
AAGATGAAGAACAAAAAATAGTAGAAAAGTAAAGAAAGAAAATAAAGAAGAAAAAGGGAAAGAAGAAAAAAAAGAAAAAGAAAAAGAAAAAGAAAAAAAAGGGAAAAGAAGAAGAAAAAAAAGAAAAAGAAAAAGAAAAAGAAAAAGAAAAGGGAAAAGAAGAAGAAGAAAAAGAAAAGAAAAAAAGAAAAAGAAAAAGAAAAGAAAAAAAAGGGAAAAGAAGAAGAAGAAAAAGGAAAAAAAGAAGAAAAATAAAAAGAAAAAAAAAAAGAAAAAAAAGTAAAAGAAAATGAAAAAGAAAAGAAATGAAAAAAAGAAGAGGACGAAAAAGAAAAAGAAAAAGAAGGAGAAGGAAAAGAAAAAGTAAAAAAGGAGAAAAATAAACAAAAACATAAAAATAAAATAAAAAACATGATTTTACTTTCAGATTTTCATCCTATATACAATTACCTAATTAAAAATTAAATGCAAATTTGAAGCCAATATTCATTTAATGGTCTATTTTGGTCAAGAGACAAGATTTTCCTTCTTCATTGATGGTGTCGCCAAGTGTCTCGAAAGTAAAATCTTTTACCTTCGGATTTTACTTTCCGGAAAGGATCTTTACATCCTCTCAATGGTATATATATATATATATATATATATATATATATATATATATATATATATATATATATATATATATATATATATATATATATATATATATATATATATATATATATATATATATATATATATATATATACCTTAATATTAAGTTACTGCAATTAAGCTTTTTCAATTGAAAAAAAAAAAAAAACTTTCTGAAATACAACGTGGGAATGACGTCACATTTCTAAACTGTAGTTCTAGTTATAACCGCAAGATGTCACTTCTCAAAATTTCTGTAGAAATCTGTATATATTTATTGGAAGTAGCTTCCATTTTTTGTCGTTTAAATAATTTTAAATAATATTTTCTGTTATTTGATAATTAAATAAACATATCATAGCTAAAAAGTGCTAAATTAAAGTGACAAATCACTTTGTTTGTAAAAACCTCGAGCCAAAATTTATCTTAGGCCTAACACTACTAATAAAAAATTATATTTTTTGGTTTATTTGTTGTAGTATTCTGATATTTTTTAGATATTTTTAATATGAGTTCTTGTCTTTTTTATCTAGCTCTACCTTAAATTAATCGATATTAAAAAAGCTTAAGAACGAAAATATAAAAGGATCAGAGACTTCACGAAATTGAGTTTCACACTAATAGAAAGGGAATTTTATAAGTTTGCTGTAACTTTATATTAAAGGTAAACTTATATATATATATATATATATATATATATATATATATATATATATATATATATATATATATATATATATATATATATATATATATATATATATATATATATATATATATATATATATATATATATACATCAGTGGCGTGCTCACCCACCCAATCATATCCTGTATATTCTCGGCTGAGGAACTAAGGTCAAGAGCGTTAAGAGATTCCTTCGTAAGTAGGATTTGGGTATGGGCATGAACCTGAATCCTTCTTCTGCAAAGAGACTCCAAAATCTGAAGAAGTGGAGATAATAATAATAAGAATAATAATAATAATAATAATAATAATAATAATAATAATAATAATAATAATAATAATAATAATAATAATAATAATAATAATAATAATATCATTATTATTATATTCTAATTATTATCATTATCAGAAGAAGTAGTAGTTGAAATATTAACATAACTATTAGTAGAATTATTATTATTATTAGTAATAGTCGTAGAGTTACTTTTTAATTGAGATGAGTAAAAAATTATTATAAAAACTATTATAAACTATATTATAAAACTATAAATTATATTTTAAACTATAAACTTTAAAACTGTAAACTATATTATAGAACTATGATAAAGCTATTATAAACTCTATTATAAAACTTTAAACTATGTTATAAATCTATAAGCAATATTAAAACTATAAACTGTCAACTAAACTGTAAAACGATAAAACTAATATAAAAGCTATTATAAGAGCTATAAACTATATGAAACAATAAACTATATTAAAACTATAAACTATAAAACTACAAACTATATTTTCAAATCATGATTAAACTATTATAAAAACTATAAATTATAAAAACCATAAACTATATTATAAAACTATGATCAAACTATTATAAAACCTATTACAAAAACTATAAACTATAAAACCATAAACTATATTAAATCTATAAACTATATTATAAAGCTATGATAAAACTATTATTATAAAACAAAAACTATAAACTATAACTAAACTATAAAACTATAAACTAAAACTATTAAAACTATAAACTATACTATAAAACCATAAACTATATTAAAACTATAAACAATATTATAAAACTATAAACTACAAAAACCATAAACTATATTAAAACTATAAACTATATTATAAAACTATAAACTACAAAAACCATAAACTATATTAAAACTATAAACTACAAAAACCATAAACTATATTAAAACTATAAACTATATTATAAAACTATATTAAAACTATAAACTATATCATAAAACTATAATAAAGCTATTATAATAACTCATGTCATTTACCTTTTTATGATCTTCTTCGTCAGGGAAGAATTAGAAGACGCGGAAGAGCCTCGTCAGGCGTGGGGAAGAATTTCACCCGAAGGCGTTGCTGTAGTTTAGGGCACTTTGGGAGCCATGCAGGGACTGGGGCATTCTTTTCCCCGAACTGAGCAACTAGACTGATATATATATATATATATATATATATATATATATATATATATATATATATATATATAATATATATATATATATATATATATATATATATATATATATATATATATATATATATATATATATATATATATATATATATATATATATATATATATATATATATATATATTTCTCATATTTCTGAACACTTTTTACTTGCTTTTAAAATGAATTAAAAAAAATTAAGAAATAAAAAACAGTGAAAAGATTCCTCGCAGTGGACACTACCCTGCGGCAATTACACCTATAATATGATACAACTATTTATCATGGGAAAAAAAAGCAATTATTTTTATACCGGTATATATGTTATCATAAAAAGTAGTTTAAATTTCATTAAGGTTAAAGCTATATTAAAACTATAAACCATAAACTATAAAACTGTAAACTATACTATAAAACGATAAAACCATTATAAAAGCTATAAACTATGAACTATAAAACTGTAAACTATACTATAAAACGATAAAACCATTATAAAAGCTATAAACTATGAACTATAAAACTAAACTATACTATAAAACGATAAAACTATTATAAAAGCTATAAACTTTAAACTATAAACCTGTAAACTATACTATAAAATGATAACACAATTATAAAAGCTATAAATTATAAACTATAAAACTGCAAACTATACTATAAAACAATAAAACTATTATAAAAACTATATACTATATTATAAAACTATAAACTAGATTAAAACTATAAACTATATTAATATATATTTCTGAATCTATTTTCCTTAAGAATATTAAAAAAAAGCAGAAGCAAACATTGCATGCCATTGACGTCTTTCATTAATTGTTTGTTATATCTATCTACTTAGTACATAAAGTAAAGATTAATTGTCCTAACGAATCCGTTGGGACAAGTGGCAAAAAAAAAAATGTCACAACAAATTTTTTGTCGGTTATTTTCTTATTAGAAAATAAATCGGTGAAGCGACTTTCTTATGCTTAACATGTCTTTTCTCTATTGAAAATTTTACTGTTACATTTTTTGCAACTTGTCCCAACGATTCGTTAGGACATTTTTTTGCAGTGTATTTACACCTGCTCGGTTCATTGAGTTGAGCTTTTCGGAAGTCGCTTGGACCTAATATCACTTCCCAACTTTCATAAATATTACCTTCTTCAACTCTGCAACAAATTTAATAAATAAATAAATAAGTAAATAAATAAATAAATAAATATAAATATCAAATGAAATAAAGTTAAAAATAATAATAATAATGAGTGTATAATTTTTAACATTTTACTTACTTTATAAGTATCATATACAACGGCCCTCTGCTAAGTTCATTTTCCCAATACTCGTGTTCTTTATACTTATCCAATTCTTCTTCCTTTAATACAATCATAAATTTTAATAAAAATACTATTTAATTAATTTAATATTTAAGTAAATAATTAAAACTTATTGATTTCTTGCATGAAAAAATAAATAGCTTAATACTTTTAAAGAAATTAAATACTAATAAGAATTATAAATATTAATGAGAAAAATAGTATCGACTCTTGCCTTCGCTGTTTTGGGGGTTTCCCTCACTTTTTGCCCACCGTCTTCCCCTTCCTCTGCCTTCCCTCCAGTTTCCTTCTCTTCCTCCTCTCTTGCGCTTTCTTCCTCCCAAAAGAGGAGGGAGTGGAATTCCTCCCTTGGGAGCTCTTCCTGAACGTGGCCAACGATTATAATGCCTGGTTCAATAATAATAATAATATTAATAGATAGATAGATAGATAGATAGATAGATAGATAGATAGATAGATAGATAGATAGATAGATAGATAGATAGATAGATAGATAGATAGATAGATAGATAGATAGATAGAGAGAAAGACTTTTAATGAAAATATATGCAAGCAGATAGGTCACTAATCAACAGACAATGAATGAAAAATATAGTCATAAAACATGTAAAAACTGTCATATTGACAAATGTAGACAAATGGTTGTCAAATAAAGAGATAGATGGGCATACTGTCAAACAAGCAGATAAGATAAACAAATATACTCACTAAGACAGGCAGAGAATTAAAAACAATCAGACTGACACACATAGACAAACAAGCAGACAAACACAAGCCTACAAACTATGCAATAGAATGAACTTCAGAAATAAAGCACACGAGCGACATTTTGTCGGAGTGACGTCGTGAAGCTCCACCTACACGAAATACTCTCTTCAAATTTATAAAGGGGCTGAACTAGAATACACTTAAAAGTGAGCACCCATTACTACCTTTTGTCAATGGCAAATACAATTATAAATATACAATAATCTGGTGCTATTTTGTGCTCACTTTGGTCAGACACGAATTATGAAAAACAATAGGGAGTGGGCGGGGCTTCATAAACTCGACAAATTGTCGGTCGTGTGTGATTATCTTTAAAGGTAAAAATATTTCAATAAACCAGCAAGAGTACCCGAAGAAACTATCTGGGACAAAAACTCTTCCGTCTTCTCCGTCGCTATTATATTCGACGAGATAAACAGCACCCCCTCCGAATCCCTTCCTTCATTTTCCTCGTTTTCTGCAGGAGAAAATGGTAGTGTCATTAAAGTTAGAGATGTTTAATAATAATAATAATAATAATAATAATAATAATAATAATAATAATAATAATAATAATAATAATAATAATAATAATAAATAATAATAATAAAAATAATAATAATAAATAATAATAATAATAATAATAATAATAATAATAATAATAATAATAATAATAATAATAATAATAACAATAATATATAATAATAATAGTAATATACAATCATGGATGAAGAGGGTTTTTTCATGGATTCGGATTCAAGAAATTCATATGGATTCGGATTCGATAATAGATTCGAAGGTTCCGGATTCGGATTCGGATTCTTTCATTTATGGTACTATCAAAATTTAAACAACCATCTTGGTTCTCCCACTGACAAAAATTTATTTCCTCTTTCCAAAAACATCTCTTCTACCTTATGTAAATCTGCCTTTCCGGTTCCTACTCGCTCTGACTGTACTGTATTTTTTTTTTTTTTTTTTTTTTTTAATAAAAAATTCACATCTCACGGGCATTGCCCTATTCTAGGAGAGGAACTTTTCTAGGTAGTATATACCTAGGGTCCCCAAGTGGGATCGAACCGACGCCCTCAATCACGTGAGTCAATCACTTTACCGTTTGAGCCACGGTAAACGGTAAACTGTAGCTTTCATTCTTTAAGAAAAAGGCTTAATCTTTTCAGTCTCTTTTTTGTCATTTAATTCCACCCTGGACGATTCTACCAACCTTCAATCTACTTCTCCTCTCAAGTGTCTCATGTCTCTACCTGTAATCTCACATGATCGGGTGAGTGAGATCCTTAGATCTATGAATGGCATTCTTCCTGGTGTTTTGAGGGAGTATGCATCTGAGCTAGCTTCTGTTCTCGTTCAGTTCTAACCTCCATATATACTTTAATACTAATACTTTCTCTCTGTGCTGGAAGTGAGCATATATTCTGTCGATGCCAAAGAAATGATAGCCGTTCTAATCCTTCTAACTATCGTCTATTACTTCTCACTTGAAATCTGTCTGTAATCTTTGAATCTCATTAACTATCATTTCTTGGATAATTATGAATCTCACTATCTTCTTTCAGGTTATCAGTATGGTTTTAGACGCCCGAGATCAGCTGGTGACATACCTTCCTATATTCACTGATTTATTGTCTGCCTTCTGGGAGTGCAGGAGTCGTGTGTGGTTGGTGCTTAACACACGTAAACTTTTGACAGTGTATGGCAAACATTACTACTCTCTAAGCTCCCTTCTTTTGGGTTTCCTCCTTCTCTTTGTTTACTCCTGTCTAGTTTTCCTTCAGATCGTTCCACACCATCTCTTTCCATTTTCTACAGTATTCCATTTTTTTAAATTTTATTTTTCCTTCCTTGGATGACAGTGCTGCAATGAATCATTTAAAAAGCAACTTGACTATGATAATGGTGTAGCTTGCGAAATAAAATGTATTTCGCTTGTTACGAGAGTGTTTGTACAATATTTTAACTGGTAGTACCAATAAAAATAATCGAGCTTGGTAGCACCAGTCCTAGTATGGAAATATTGTCGTAAAAGTTGTGATTTTTGTGTTGTGGCAGAACCAATAATCTTTTGATGTTAGTGTTATGGTAAAATCTGAAGTCCAACTAAGGTAGTGTTTGGTAAAGTTTAGCCCTAGGAAGGTAGTGTTTAGGAGAGTTTATAGTCCTAGGAAAGTAGTGTTTGGTAGATTTTTAGTCCTAGGATGGTAGTGTTTGGAAAAGTTTGTAGTCTTAGGAAGGTAGTGTTTGGTAGAATTTTGTAGTCCAAGTATAGTAGGGTTTTGTAGAGTCTAAAGTCCTAGGAAGGAAGTGTTTAGTTTGGTAGAGTTTTTAATCCTAGGATGGAAGTGTTTGGTAAATTTGAAGTCCTTTAGGGAGGTAAGTGCTTGGTAGAGTTTAAAGTCCTAGAATAGTAGTGTTTGGTAAAGTTTGTGGTCCTAGCAAGGTAGTGTTTGGCAGAGTTTGTAGTCCTCGTATGGGTTTTGTAGTGTTTGTAATCCAATAGTGTGATAGTGTTGTAAACTTTATTTTCTTTGTATTGTAACTAGCACTTGAAATCCTTGTATAGAATGGTAGGTCTTGTGGTTCGTGAATGGTATTGGTGTGGTAGTACCTCTTTCCAGGCGGTCACTTTCAAGATCATCCAAATCTTCGTCAGTTTCAAGATTTTCTTCAGGTTTAACCAAAGAGTTCAGGAGTACCTGAAACAATAATAATAATAATAATAATAATAATAATAATAATAATAATAATAATAATAATAATAATAATAATAATAATTCTCCAAATTATTTTCATGAATATAATTTACATAGATGCAAAGGGTGCAAGAGGTACAAAGAGTACAGGAGTACAAGGGGTACAAGGGGTACAAGGGGTACAAAATGTCCGAGGGATACAAAGTGCCCAAGGGGTACAAGGGGTACAAGGGGTACGAAGATCTAGGCTGTGGTAAATACTAACTGTTTGAACGTAAAATTAATTCCACACTTGGCTGAAAAGGAAGGTGGGGGGGAGGAGTATACAACTCAGTTGTTTCCTCTAGTCCCTCCCCCTCCCTATATTATTTATATTTTTTGTTTATGATTGAAAATACTAATCGATATTAATTCCTCTCACTATTTTAATATAATAAAAATACAAAAAAAAAATAGTCACAAAAAAGAACAAGGAAAAAAGATAACATTATAAGCAAGAAAGTAGCTTCACAAGTTCTAGTATTTTTATGAGAAAATATTATTTCCAACGCCAATGAGAAAAAGAACGAGGAAAAGGACACCTTAAGTGTAAGAAAGTAGCTTCACCGGTCTTATCAACGCCAATGAGAAAAAGAACGAGGAAAAGGACAACCTTAAGTGTAAGAAAGTAGCTTCACCGGTCTTATCAACGCCAATGAGAAAAAGAACGAGGAAAAGGACACCTTAAGTGTAAGAAAGTAGCTTCACCGGTCTTATCAACGCCAATGAGAAAAAGAACGAGGAAAAGGACACCTTAAGTGTAAGAAAGTAGCTTCACCGGTCTTATCAACGCCAATGAGAAAAAGAACGAGGAAAAGGACACCTTAAGTGTAAGAAAGTAGCTTCACCGGTCTTATCAACGCCAATGAGAAAAAGAACGAGGAAAAGGACACGTTAAGTGTAAGAAAGTAGCTTCACCGGTCTTATCAACGCCAATGAGAAAAAGAACAAGGAAAAGGACACGTTAAGTGTAAGAAAGTAGCTTCACAGGTATTATTTAGAATAATTTATGCGCTTTTTTTTCACTTTTTAAATAAATTACTGAAAAAGTTGTTGAGCATTTATTATTAGTTTATTTGCATCGTCGTTCAATGACATGTTACTTGACAAAGTGTTTGCAACGTCATTAATTTTAAGGGGAAGAATTAGGGTGGGGGGAGTTTGAAAGATGGTTGCGAAGGGGGAGGAGGGGAAGGTTAGAAATGAGAAAAAAAGATCGTACTCAGAAAACTATAGGAATAATAAATAAACTAGGGGAATAATAAATTAAAACCATCAATAATAATAATAATAATAATAATAATAATAATAATAATAATACCGGATTGAAACTTCTTTTTTCTTTTTTCTTTTTAATAATATCTCTCTCTTCTGCGAGGCGTTCACGGACGATATTCACAAGGGCCGGACCGTTTGCCCCATGAATACTGCACAAAGGTTTCCCACACTACTGAAATATATATATACATAGTATAAGTATTACTTAGTAGGATTAATAAATGTTATAATTTTCTGATTGAGAGTGATGCACTTTTTGTGTATGCCTATTTTTTATTTTTTTTTAATAAACACCCTCAAGAAGCAAATTGTATTTCTTTTAATCATTTAAAATCTAATTAAATCTTTTTTGTTGAAATAATATGTAAAATGATGCTTATTATTGAAATCAAATATTAATTATTTTTTTACGTCATTAGATTGCCCGACTCCAAT
>SEYY01012457.1:0-5000 GCA_009176605.1 Armadillidium nasatum
TGATGTTATCTCTTTATATATTTTTAGAAATTCTTTGCGTTTCAATGAAAACATCTGGGCGGCAAGAATATTTATCTGACTCATATCTCTTCTTTGTCCAAATAAGAATAAGTATTGTGTGTTTAACGAAACATCTCTCATATAACGATTTTTATGGAAGATATTTTGAGCTATAAAAAACACTGAAAAATTCATGTGATGAGAATAAACCGTAAATGTCTCTGCTATTTCTTCGTTTAACTTTATGCATCAGATCATCCAACACAATTATTTTATGACCTGGCAGACTCTGCAGCGACTTTATATCATAAATTCCTTCATGAAAATGTATTACATCAGCGTACTCTTTATACTTTTCCTGATAAACGTTAAAGCATCAAACAATTTTTGAGGGTACTTCTTCAAAAATGTCTTTGTGTTTTAATATATTAAAAATGTTTTACCACTGCTTGTGGGCCCTGCAACCAGACATGTAGACGGGCTACGGAACATAAATTTAGAGATATCCATCCTCCCCAAATATCATGTGTGATAATGATATATATATATATATATATATATATATATATATATATATATATATATATATATATATATATATATATATATATATATATATATATATATATATATATATATATATATATATATATATATATATATATATATATATATATATATATATATATATATATATATATATATATATATGTGTGTGTGTGCGTGTGTGTGTGTCTGTGTGTGTGTGTGTGCGTGTGTTTGTGCTTTACGTGATCTTTATGTTTCACAGTACAAAAATTATGCTTTTTGACTTAAAAGTAAAAGAAATATATTAAAATAAGTTTAATATTTTTAAAATTATTCATTAAAATGTAATAATATTAATACGAAAACAACGAAAACGTGAAGAGCAAAGGTGGGGTCGGAGGGGTTATGCACCCCTCCCGTATCCTCTGTTGTTTTTAATGTTTTTAATGTTTTTAATTCTTTTTTTTTCTTTATTTTAATGTATTTTTTTTATTTATTTTAATGTTTTATTAATTATTTTAATTTTTTTTTTTTATTTTTTTTTATTTTAATTTTTTTTATTTTTTTATTTTTTAATTTTTTTTTTAAATTTTTTTTTTTTTTTTATTTAATTATTATTTTTTTTTTATTTATTATTTTTTTATTTTTTTTATTTTTTTTTTTTTTTTTTTTTTTTTTTTTTTTTTTTTTTTTTTTTTTTTTTTTTTTTTTTTTTTTTTTTTTTTTTTTATTTATTTATTTATTATTTTATTTAGTTTTACCGAAAATTACTTCGTTTTCTTTCATTGTATATAATAAACATATTCGAGATAATTATTATTGTAAAAGAGAAATCATTCGTTCGTTCCCAATGCTTTGGTGGCGTAACGGACTAAGTACCTGGTCTGCGAGCGTAAAGGTCTATACCTGCTCATCTGTCGAGAGTTCGAGACTCAAATTTACTTATATAAAATTGAATTTTAGAACTTTGAAAAAATTTGGATATAATGTTCTGTGATCACGTCACTCATGTGACAAATCAGCTTCGATTAATCGATCGGTATATTGTCCGATTAATCGGTCGATATTTCGTTCGATATATCGAACATGGAAAATTTTGAAATCGGCCATCCGGTTTAAAAACCGGTATAAAATGACTGACTGAAATCCGGGACCAAATCCGCGCGAAATCCGGGCTGGGCCATCGCGAAATCCGGATAAATCCGGCATCAAGCTAGAACCTGAAGAACGCGAACGCGGATACATCAAACAAAAACCGACAAATCAAAAGGGTTAAACAGGTAAGATTGATTAAAATAACATGATTACATCAAAGATAACACACAAAAAACAGATGAAAATAAAGATAAAACAAATTATCTGATTAAAAACACCTCACAAAGGTACGTGAGTTCCCCTCAGGGGGGCGGAGCCCCCCAAAAATACCCTCAGGAAAGAAGCTGAGGTTAAGTTTGCAATTGCAAATTGCCCTCAAGGGGGGCGGAGCCCCCCAAAAATATCCTCAGGAAAGAAGCTGAGGTTAAGTTTGCAATTGCAAATTGCATTCCGGTCAATCTGAGATAGCGCTAGTATTACTACTGTGGCGTTCTGTAAAAAAAAAAAAAAATATATATATATATATATATATATATATATATATATATATATATATATATATATATATATATATATATATATATATATATATATATATATATATATATATATATATATATACACTTCAGATGGGTAAAGACTAATAGCCTATTAAATTTTAAGAAAGTTGAAAAAATCTAATCTGCGGATTCAAATTAAAGGCTGAGATGACCCGATGCCCCGATGCCCCGATGCCCCGATGCCCCGATGAACGGCGTTTGAAAATGTTCAAGTGAAAGGAAGTTGGAAAAATTGATTTAGGGATTGTGTTTCAAATTATACCTGTAGAGTATGTGAAAAGCTAAACATATTTGTAAAGTTCGGTTTCAGAAAGTTGGACAGAGAAAGAATGAGAGTTTTTGGAAAGTCGAGACACACGAACTCTCCTGAGACTGAGACTAAGACTGAGACTGAGACTGAGACTGAGACTAAGACTGAAACTGAGACTGAGACTGAGACTGGATAGATCAAAAGAGCAATGTCCATTACATTGGTAATAGTATAAGGATAATGATTGAACAATACGCAGACTAGAAAGAGAGTAGAATAGAAAGAGAATGGAAAGAGTTAGAGAATAGAGAGTTTACAAGGCTGAAACCTGTTGACTCAAAGGAGTGCAGTATTTTTAGACCCACCACCAATGTGTGATGTATAATATATACATGTACCTGAAACGTCTTTCTTACAAGTCAGCAATTGGGTGGTAATAAGATCCTTATTTAATTAAGAATTACAGGATGGATAGAATCAGGACCGTACCACTTGCCAATTTTCAGTTGTACCGTCGGAGGTAACTAGAGGAAGGAAAAAGGAAGAAGCGAAATTAGAGTTGATATTTTTTATTTATTTATTTATTTTGCAAAATGTTAGGAAAGTGTGACTAAGTAGAATGAGGAAGATCATTTTATTTGATATTGAGGACTGTAATTTGTGTCACATTGATGAGATTTTCAAAATTCTTGGATGAAATTTGAGTAATTTAAAGGCACCTTACCAGGCATCTCAGTGGCTAATAGAACGAGAACGAGCAAAGCTAAACTTAGGTTTCTTATGCTTAGTTGAAGAGAAAGGATGTAGATTGTACGTCTCCATGCCAGTGAAAATCACCTCGGTTATGCGGTTTGTGCACGCGAAAGTACTCCTCAGTCAATCAATGCTTACTGAATTATTCTTTTCCTATTCTTCAATTTGAAAGAAAAGGAAAAACTTTATTATCATGTGATATCATTTCAATAATTATTAAATATTAAATACCAAAAGTGTAATATAAAAAGAATATAAAATTGGAAAGTAATATTATAATATAAGAAATGCAATGTTCTTTGAAAACTGACTCAGAGACTGAAATGGAAATTACGTTTCTATTCATTTCTTTACATCATTATCAAATATTATTGCCATTATTATTAACACTATTTCTTGTTAAGTATATTTCACTAATATGTAGTTAATATTAAATTTGTTAAATTAGTTTATTAATAATATGTTTCGATTCTCAATGTGCCTGTGTTAATAATATAAATGAAGTGATTTGAATGTATAAATAATATTAAGCAATTTTCATTAATTTTGACAAAAGATTTTGGTCTGTCTTTTATAGTTTGAGAATTCTTTGTTAAAATTGATTTAGGTGCAAATTGCATTATTTTATATACTTATATATGTATTGCGCAGTGATAGGCAAATTATTAATATATATATATATATATATATATATATATATATATATATATATATATATATATATATATATATATATATATATATATATATATATATATATATATATATATATATCTGCAAAATTGTCCTAGCGAATCGTTGGGACAAGTCTCAAAAATGTCACAACAAATTTTTTCAGTTACATTCTTATTAGAATATATATATATATATATATATATATATATATATATATATATATATATATATATATATATATATATATATATATATATATATATATATATATATATATATATATATATATATATATATATATATATGCATAGTTTAAAGAGAAAATAAAACAACAGAATTCAAGTACTTGAAGTTATTAATTTCAAGCTTAATGTAAAATAAAACTTACATTTATTATTATTATTATTATTATTATTATTATTATTATTATTATTATTATCGTTATTATTTATTTCATTATCATTATTATCAATTATGTTATTGTTATTATTATTGATTATTGATTATTGAATTGAAATTGAGAGAGAGAGAAGGGATTGAAAGTGAACTACGATTTCTGAAGAATTGTTAAAAGAGAAATGAAGAAGGATCGCCTGAATTAACGCCAGATTTTATTTAGAAGCAGCTAACAAAAGTTTGTCGAAAAAAAGTTTCAAAATTTTTTATTTGAATTTGAAAATAAAATTCAGATTATATTATAAAAACAAAATTATTTTTTTTTAACGAATTAAAAATTATGAGCAATAAAATATTATTATCTAGTTCTTTACAACAATTAAATTATTGTAAATAGACAAATTAAAGATGGTGTGAAGATATTTCGGTGAGGAGCAACAAAATTATACAGTCAGGTCTTTTTTTTCTTATATATCAATAAATACATAATTTGGACTTAAAATGAAGTTGCTATAAGCAATTCCTGGCCGGATTGTGAAGATTTCGAAGCAGTTGATCAATATGAAGATAATCTTCTCATAGAATCTTACTTTGCAGTGGCGTCTACTCAAATAAAAAACTTTGCAACCCACACGTGGTAAGGCGACTTGTACCAACCAGTGTTTGTAGCCAAGAGTGGCCAAACCTCCTGTAACCTTGGGGATTGAACACAGAACTGCACTAAATAGCAGTCTCGAACCGGT
>SEYY01012457.1:10000-13989 GCA_009176605.1 Armadillidium nasatum
AGCACATCCTCCTCCTCTCTATCAATTACACCCTTCTTCCATTTACACATCTCCCTTATTCTTTCATTTCTAATCCTATCAATCCTTCTCAATTTATATATATCGCTCTCAAATCTTTCATCTCAAAGACATTGAAACTTTTTCTCGACCGAGCACTTATCATCTATGTTTCACACACATACAATACAGAAGGTGAACACATACATTCAAACATTCTTATCTTTATTTCTTTCGAAATTTTCCTTTCTTCCATACTTTTCTTAGGCCCCCAATACTTTCATTCCCTCTACCACTCTGTTCTTTATTTCTTTTTCCGTCCCACCCTTACCTTCCACCAACATTGCTAGATATTTTAATTCATCCACTTCCTCAAGTTTCCATTTCTCCACTTCTACACAACCATTCCTCCCTCAACATCTCCTCATCCCCACCTCCAATCCTCATAACTTTACTCTTCGCTGGATTGAATTTCAATCTCGTGTTTGCACATTTCCCTTCAAACTCTCTCACAAGTATTCTAATCTTTTCTCCAGATTCTGCACCAACAATGCCGCATCATCTGCAAAAAGTTAAAACATTCACCATTCACATTCACCTCCATATTTCTCAACGTAATACTCTTCCCTTCTCTCTCCATTTTTCTAAGTAAACCATTCCTCAATAGATTAAATAACATGGAGATATTACAAACCCCTGTCTCAATCCCACTCCTATGCTAAACCAATCCGATAGTTCTCTCTTCACCCTCACTCTTGATCTACAATTCGCATATATATATATATATATATATATATATATATATATATATATATATATATATATATATATATATATATATATATATATATATATATATATATATATATATATATATATATATATATATATATATATATATATATATATATATATATTATTATGATGATCGGATATATTTTGCTAATTTGCGGATGCGGATGCGGATGCGGATTTTGCGGCGATGCGGATGTTGAATTTCCGAAAGGATGCGGATGCGGATGTTGATTTTTGTGCGGATGCGGATGCGGATGCCATCGGATAATATATATATATATATATATATATATATATATATATATATATATATATATATATATATATATATATATATATATATATATATATATATAATATATATATATATATATATATATATATATTATATATTCGTACATCCATTCATTCATTCATCCATCCATCCATCCATCCTTTCATACATATATACATACATACATACATACATACATACATACATACATACATACATACATACATACATACACTCATTCATAACATACATGCATTCATAGCATACATATATTCATACATAAATATACGCAATTTTAGAAATACACTGAGATAAATCAACAAGTTTTGTTTGAAAAACACGAAAAATGATAATCACTCAAAAAAATTCTAATTCTAAAGATTCTGAGAGAAGCTTTTATTGATTTTAAAAATGATTGAAAGTTATTTATTGTATTAAATTTTCTATTATTTAAATAAGAAAGGAAGAAAATTAGAATTGTCTTTTTAAAGTAAATTCTTCTTTTTAAAATAGATTATAATATTAATGATAAAAGTTGTGTCAGTGCTAGGAAAAACACTCAATACGTTAACCATATATTTATGAAGATGTTGGTATATATATATATATATATATATATATATATATATATATATATATATATATATATATATATATATATATATATATATATATATATATATATATATATATATATATATATATATATATATATATATATATATATATATATATATATATATATATATATATATATATATATATATATATATATATATATATATATATATATATATATATATATATATATATATATATATATATATATATATATATATATATATATATATATATATATATATATATAGTATATATATATATATATATAGCATATATATATATATATATATATATATATATATATATATATATATATATATATATATATATATATATATATATATATATATATATATATATATATATATATATATATATATATATATATATATATATATATATATATATATATATATATATATATATATATATATATATATATATATATATATATATATATATATATAGTCTCCTTTGGTGGGTAAAAGCCAGAGTTAGAATATCTTGTTGGAGTCCAAATTAAAGGCAGACATGTTCCGAAATAAGGCGGTTGAAGATGAGAAAGTCAAAGAAAGTTGACGGGTGAATAACACCCCTATAAAGAGCAAACAACTATGGTGGCGTGAAAAAATTCTAAAGCCCTTCCAAAATTCCAACTTTTTGAGAAGGTAGTTGAGTACGAGAAGCAATAGAAAAAAATTAACACTTAGCATATAAAGGACTGACAAAAGTTTGAGTTGTTGGTTTTCAAAGGTGACATAATTAAGTCAAAGTTTGTCTCAAGTAGAAAGATAGAGGAGCTGAGTTTTAAGGCATTAAAAACAACTAAGTTTTCTCTGACCCGGTTAGAACTACGAGGTAGTAATACCGATAGTATAGAGAGTGACGCAACAATTCGACGGGCAGAAAGAGACTGGAGAGAATTAGTCAGAGCTGGAGAGTTGATAAGACGAAAAGCAATAGACTTCACTTTTTTAAGAAGAGCTGTTTGAGTGGGACCACCTCAGATACGTGATGCGAACTCCATACAGAAGCGAACAACACCCCTATACAGAGCAATCAACTGGGGTGATGTGAAGAAATACTGAAGGCGCCTCAGAACACCTAACCTCTTAGAAGCTTCTTTAGAAAGAGAAGTAATGTGATCCTTCAAAGAAAGTTAACGAGAAAAAAAAATCACCGAGAATTAAGGACAGAAGGAGGTTGGCTTATGTGTTTTCGAAAAAGATATCATAGTTTCGTGGAAATCTGTGTCGAGTAGAGAGATGGAGGAACTGAGTTTTTGAGGCATTGAAATCGACCATGTTTTCTCTGCCTCAATTTGAAATAAGAGATAGATCAGAGGTTACTTACTCCTGAGCTACATTCCTAGCATTAATTAATTTCTGTTGGATGGGGACCCATTCAAAATGAAAAGTGTAGTGAAGGGTGGAGTGGTCGGCATAGGAATGTAGAGGTGAAAAATTAATAGGAAAATGGTCAGTACTTGAAAGTAGAAAAATAGTTGGGGAATAATACAGAATCCTGAGAAAAATCACTATTAATAGATTTAAAAGATGAATACTGACCGTCTACTACTATCGCTTTAGAATGATTGGAAATGAAATCAGAGAGGTCACAGAGAAGATAGATGTCGAATGAGGGATAGTTGAAGGAAAAATTGTACAAATACATGTACAGTCGTGAACAGAAGTTCGTTCCTATTAAGCTGGAAATAAATATTTATTTAAAATGGAGATCATTTCATAAAAGCTCTATTTTGAATAAAAAGAGAATAAAAACATTGAGAGGGACTTAATTGAACTGTGATTGGCTGAATCGGAGATGATCTCCATTTTATATAAATATTTATTTCCAGCTTAATAGGAACGAACTTCTGTTCACGACTGTACCATTTCTGAAGTCTCTTTACTTTTTAACTCGACTCTGTGTATTTTGAAAATGTTTTATCACACAATTTGATAAAGAATATAAAGCAATTGAACCTGTTTCTCATGATTTAAAATAGTTGTATTGTTTTGACACTTTTTAATTAAATAATAAAATATTATATTGTTTACAGAATTTATTATTTTAATCCGTAATGTAAATACATTATACAAAATTACTTGATATTTTTTGGTTTAATATTAGATTTTTATTATTTAGATGAAATCACTTTCTTCTTTTATTTTTATCTATATTTCGGTACTTATTAATTTAGTCGAATAGATTTTTCCTATTTAGATGAAATCACTTTCTTCCTATATTTTTGTCTATATTTCGGTACTTATAATTTATTCAAATAGATTTTTGTTATTTA
>SEYY01012458.1:0-25000 GCA_009176605.1 Armadillidium nasatum
TTTTTTTAGTTATATTTTATTAAAACCATATTTACTAAAATACTTTACATGATAAGTATATCAAATGATGGACATTACTTTGGAAGATATTAATATATGTAAAATTATGCATCCGTTTCTTTGCCTATTTTTAATAACTATCGAGTACAATAAAAAACCTAAATAAATGAAAAGCCAAGAAATTAAATGATTCATTTGAAACTTTACATGAAGTGTTCGTTTGTAATTTTAAAGATTCTTAATCAGAATCAACCACAGGCTTGAATAAGAAAAAATTAAACATAAAAAAGATATTATGCCTGCAGTAAAATATTTTAAATCCCTTAAATTATGTATTAGGGACACTGAAAAGTAGTAAATGGCAAGTTGTCTTATAATTTTTAGTTTTTATCAATGTTACAATTTTTATTTATTTTATTTTTTTTAAATCCACTAAAAAAAAAAAAATAATTGAATAAATAAATAATTGTTTTTGACCCTTTAGACCATAAAATACGTGAAAATTATATTTTATAACCAGTGTTTATTGACTGAAACATATTAAATAGGAATGATCTAAACCTATATATCATTATTTCATATATTATATATATATATATATATATATATATATATATATATATATATATATATATATATATATATATATATATATATATATATATATATATATATATATATATATATATATATATATATATATAGCTAGTATTACCAAAACAAGTTTAAACATTTTCAGTTTTATTTGCTGACTAGTTTTAGGTGACTTACACTTGTATCCATTTAGTAATCCAAATTTAGTTAGTTACTAAAACTTTAAAAGTGTTTAAATTTTTTTTTTTTTTGTTTAGTAATTTATTTATTTATTAAAAAAAAAAAAAAAAAAAAAAAAAAAATATATATATATATATATATATATATATATATATATATATATATATATATATATATATATATATATATATATATATATATATATATATATATATATATATATATATATATATATATATATATATATATATATATATATATATATATAAGGTAATACAGTTAGATCGCATATTAAACTATTTACATAAACTTCATGATTACTCTCTTTTTCTGATTAACTTTAGATCAGGGCTGTGAAGACGGATTTTTTTTTTTTCCAGCTCCATTTCTGTCTTTTGCACCATTTTATTGCCCGTGTTTGGTTCTATCATATTAAAATTATGCCATTACTACTCTGAACCCTTTTATATTATAGTATAAAAATTATTTCACCCTCCTCCGGCTCCACCCAGAATTTTTTTAAATGCTAAATAAATTGAATTTATTTATAAACATATATACTTATTATTTATATAATTTACTTTATAGCTGGGAGACTTGAGCACTTTCCCTAGTTATTTATTTTACAAGATATTAATCAAAACATAAATCTTTCCAGTTGGTAGAAGCTTATAAAAGTGATTAATGATAAAGTTCCATTTATTTTTTATTTTTTTTTTTTTGTTATTTATTTATTTTTTGTCAATTCATTTCTGTCGTCAAGTTCAGGGTTAGTTTAGATGGTCTTCTAATAATTTTTTATATGGAATAAACTGAGAACTGAAATTCATCAGAGTATACGAAGACTTAGTGAAGTAAAGTAGGAATTAAATTTTAATTTGGCTACTTTTTAGTTGTCTTATATCAAGAAGAAATTTTATTGCAGTATCAAAAGAGAATAGAAGCTTTCAGAAATATTGATTCATTTACATGATGTAAGAGTTTATGTCAATGTAATTTTGTAATACATTCAATACTTAGATCGTTCTCATCTTTACAGCGCCAGGTGCAATGATAAGTTTCAACACATATACTGTATAATAAAGTTTACGTGTATTAGATTCTATTTTTAATTGAATTTGTTCTTTAATTAAATCTACAAAAATAAAGCAAATTATAACTATTAGGTTTTTGTTTTGTTTCTTTATAGGTGGGGTCTTTATTGATATTTTGAACTTTAAAGCTTTGGAGTATATTTCAAATCAAGAACAATTATTCTTCAAATTATAAAGCTGTAAACATTTTAATATATAACTAAAATTTGAAATTCCATTTTACAGATTTTAGTTTAAAGTTTTTTTTTTTTTATTTTTGTTTTTTTTATATACAAACCATTTTCATGGTGACAAAATTGCTAACTCTTTGCCATTTTCGTTTACAGGTTACAAATAAATGTAAAGATGATGATCTTGAGTATTATATAAGAGAGTGCGGTGAAATTTTGGGAGTCATTCCCAATTTACCAATTACTTCAAGAGATGCAAGACACATATTGGAATATATCTTGATGCAACTTGCTGAGTTTAAGAAGCTAAATCAGGTAATATATATATATATATATATATATATATATATATATATATATATATATATATATATATATATATATATATATATATATATATATATATATATATATATATATATATATATATATATGACTGATGGATAAATAAGATCTCGAAAAGAACATGATCTCTTAATAAGATAGGTAGAAACAGGTTTAACATCACATCCAGTAATTTATATAGTTCTTGTCGAAACGTATTTGGTCTTGCTTCACTGTGTGATGGTATGGAGGAAAAGATCTCGTTGAATACGATTACTATATAACAGTTACGTATAAAACTGCGAACAGTGGTATAATTTTTGCCTTTAAAGGGTTGTGAGTAGATCGAAATTCAGATGCATGAAAAGTTTATAGCAGTGATTGTATGGACGTTAGAAATGTCCGCTATTGGAGTTCAACGTATTTTTAGCTGCATTAGAGGAAAAAATAAGTGTTTTGTGAGACAAGATCAAAAAGACTGAGTTTATGTACATAAATCAAAGAAAAATCGAAGAATCGGGCAAAGAGACACTACACTAATTTTAGTTAAGAGCGCAGCACATCGAATCCAACCCTCAGAAAAAATGTGCCAGATGGGTCCCGCGTTAACTAACGTATGTCATGAAGAAATATCGGAAAAATATTTGTCAACAAATCCTCTGCCAATAAAGTTGCAAGGTTTATAATTTCCTCATAATCATTACTATGGGAGAGAGAATTTTGGGTTCACCATTATGACTGAAAATAACAGGCTAACTAAAGAAAATCTTCATCCTGATAATCGATGTTTAAGCTGTTGTTTGGAATTGGATCAGAAATAAATAATCAAATTTCTTCATGGACATAATAAAAAAAAGTGAAAAACAATAAAGAGAAATGGCTTAGCGCAGTCCGAAACGATGCAAGTATCCCTCATTGATAATAACCAATGAATGTTAAATTTGGCTGTTGCAT
Organism: Armadillidium nasatum; assembly: GCA_009176605.1. NCBI lineage: Eukaryota > Metazoa > Arthropoda > Malacostraca > Isopoda > Armadillidiidae > Armadillidium > Armadillidium nasatum. The sequence goes on from SEYY01012458.1 coordinate 3,317, forward strand.
TCCTTCGTTCCCATTTGCCCTTTGGTTCCTCCTTTTCACGTTTCATCTCGGAGATGTACTCTCGATCTTAAATTGGAGTGCATTACAATCCCATCGTCATCCCCTCATTCACATGTATCCTTCAAACTTACAAGCACATACTCGAACGTTACCTTCTAAAAAACACAAAAAAATGATTAAACACAAACACGCCGTGGAAGGTGCTTGGAGGGGCCGCATCCAATAGTGCCCCTCACGGAATCATCATATTTGGAGTAGGTGGCCTCCGGTGATGGGGTTGCTGTCAAAGACTGCTTCCAACTTGTTCTGTGCACTTTCTTTTCATTTTCTTCAACATTCACAGTATTTATTCTACTTTTCCCTTTGTTGAACACCAACTCTCTTGTTCTTGACCAAAATTCGAGTTCTTGAGCGTTCTGACGGCAAACTCTTCTCCATCTCTATCTTCAATTTTCAGTTGAAGACCGTTGTTGAATTTGTGCACAATGTTGTTGTTTGTTTCTTTATCTCTGATTTAGTCTTCCGAATTTCCTACCTTATGGCTTAGGTTCTGTTCACTATTATGCCGACGACGACTCCATTAATCCTTTCAATTTAAAGGACGTCCCATTCCTTGAATAGGACTTTTCCCGTGAGTGGTGGTGATGTGAAAAAAAAAAAAAAAAAAAATTCAATGGCAATTGAAAAATATTTGGAGGGTGGCTTGAACCAACTTCTAATATCTCTCGAATTTCTAATTAGGGTAAAGAAAACGTTTGTCGTCTCCAATGCCCCAAAATCTGTTTCTTCATCTCAAATAGACTTCCATACAACTGTAACATCTTCGAAAACCCACAACTCAAACCCTCGTCTGTCTTTCTCGTGACCATTTTAGGAAAGAATCTCATTTTCTTTCTAAACAAGCTTCGAATTTAGGTGTTTTGAGGTGCCTTTAAAATTTCTTCATGCCACCATAGTTGCTTGCTCTCTATATTGGTGTCATTCGCCACTGTAAGGATTATGCGAAATCCGAGATGGTTCTACTTCCACAGCCATCCCTGAAAATTATTGCATAATTTTTTATAAAATCCCTATTACAACGGACTCAGTTATGAACTTTCCATCGAGAACGATTCTTGCAACACGTTTTTCTACACAATTTCATCCCTTCTTTATCCAACTCTCTGACCCCAGACTTACCATTATTCTCTATCTATACATTACACCACTGGAAAATTCTAGAATACTCACTCAACGCCGTTTATCGGTTCACGTCGGCCTATAATGTCGCTCATGTTCTGAGATTTTTCCCCAAACTGTGGTAGAATTCAGAACTCTTGACTTTATCCACCAGAGGTGATATTGGAAAACTTTCTTTTTATGATTTTTTTGACAGTAAAGAAAATTATAATTGCTGGATTGATATGACTAGATTAAATTAGTTTGTATGTACATGTGTAAATATAATAAAATCGGACCAGTCTTTGTGAATAATAGCTAGTATAAACAAGTAAAAAGTATACATTATTGATTTTTGGTATTCTCATTAGTTCCAAGATTTTCTCCCATCGTAACAAATGTTAACGTTGATGCGACAAAAATTTTTTATTGAAACTATCAAAGTCTTGTCTGAAATTCTTTTTTTCTATATTCTTCATTAAGTAATTAGTAATGTTATTAATGCAGTCATCTTTATTTTACAGGACTTTGACTCAGAACTGCCTTTTAAGGACTATGACTTAAATATGTCCGATTAAAGTGAAGAATAAATCTGTGGTGGTCTTCTAGAATGAAAAAGATTTTCAATATAATTTTTATTTTTGTTGTTGTTATAAAATATAAATTTTAGATACCTATGAACGTTAAAAGATTAAAAATATAAAATAAAAAAATAATTCTCTGTTCATTCCCATATATATTATATATTTAGAGTATCTTTGTATTTTCCTATAGTATAATTATTTTTGAGACAGTCCATTCAGGTAATTTGCCTTCTGTATATTCACGGTGAAATCTTTAAAATAAATAGTATAAAATAAATATTCAAAATTCTTAAAATAACGGTCAACATAAGTAAAAAAATAAATAAATAAATTTCAATTTGCTCACTTGGTTATGTAGCGGATGTAAACTTTCTCATTCTTTCTCTCCTTCACACTAAATGTAACTTCTATATCACAGTATCTCCTGTCTAGAAAGTTGGTGGTAAATTTCATTAAACAGTTGGGGTTGTTAGATCAGTTTTATGTGGCTAGATTCTTTAGCATTTAAGTTTTTAAGCTATATTCTAATGCTTTTAAATTGAGAGGAAACTATATAGCAGCTTCGACGTTATAGTATGTAAAATAATGTATCCTACCAAAACATTATTATTTAAACAGGTCTGTGATTACATTTTATTTTTATTAATAACATTATTATCTTTTCTTTTATTAATCCCTTTCTGAAATCGGAATTATTTTTTGAATTATTAAAGAATTATAATCGTTATCTAAAATTATTTATATTCCAGGCTTATGTCACATGAATTAGGTACAGGTTTTTTTCCTTTTAAATGAAGTTTATAGGATCTATCCATATAATCAAACTTGCGCTTTCAAGCACGTGTCAATTTTGTTGTCTACTATGACAGTTTGAGAAAAAATTGAGACCCTTTTAAAATACAAGGAAGGGCATGATCACCAATTTTACGTAATAATTATAAATATTCTCCCGTAACTGTAATAAATTTTAGAAGTATTTTTAAAATATATCATAGATTACTGAAGTAAATTACCTACAATTTCCTGCAGAGAAACCTTTGTGATTTCGGTGGTCACCAAATCCTCCTCTAACTTAGTGTGGTATATCTATTGGAGAAAAAATCATAATTAAATTTTCGCAAACAACAACAAAATTAAATTACAAAAAAAATAAAAAAATAAAATAATAAATTGTTTCCATTTCCTAAAGTCTTTATATATAACCTATTTAATTATATAAAATTCTCCATGAATATTGTGAAGGCACAAGAAGTCAAACTTGCCTTTTCCAACGTTTCTGTGTCTTGTTGAAGTCTTTCAAAAAATGGTCTTGAAATCAAACCTCGTAGATCCACCCATCGATGTTCTTTAACAAGTTCAACAATCGTAAACAAAGCCTGCATCACACATATTTTTCTTTATAATTGCAAAGTACATTAGGAAAGAATAATACTTCATGTACTGCCAAATAAATGCTTTTACCAGTCAGTGTATCATAATGGCAACTAAAAATTTACATAATCATGAAAGCTACAATACGACATACTCGCAAATAGTCTATTATGTGTGTTTAATGGCAGTATAAAATCACCTCTTTTAAGTGTAAAACTTAAGGACAATAAATATCAAATTAATATTTCAACGTTCAATTGATATCCAAAAATTTTTTATTACTTTAGTAGCGCCTTGTTTAAAGGAAGACAAATTAAAATGTGGATCCCATTCATTTTTTAACTTCTCCAAATCATACCAAGTATCAAAAGCCTTTATCAGGTTAAGTGTTCCAAATATTTTGGAGTGAAATGATGACGAGTGTATTGCTTTGTTTGATGAGACATGAAGCAAACACGTGAAGTTGTTGTTTCTAAAGAAATAAAATATAAATAAATATATATATATATATATATATATATATATATATATATATATATATATATATATATATATATATATATATATATATATATATATATATATATATATATATATATATATATATATATATATATATATATATATGAATCAAAAATTATGTTACAGTCAATATATATCCTAAGCTTTGTTCAATTTTAACATCATGAACCAAAGTTTAATCATAAAGTTTACTAAATCTAACAAAAGTGTAAGACCATGTGATTTCAGTAACTATCGGAGTTGAAAAAAAAAAATATTAATACACTATAAATGAATAACTTCCTGTCACGACGATTACCAGTTAAAATATCTCAATCAATTTAGGCTATGTTAAAATCACTCAATATAAACTATATCTATTTCCTTATTTCTAAGAAAAACCTGAGAGAAACGTCCAAAAAGAAAAGGAAAATAAATTTCTACCCTTTAGAAAAAAGATTATACAATAGATATTATTTTACTATACATAAGATTTCTTTCATATCTGTGAATGTAACTCGAAACAAAAGTTTTCTGAGTTGTAGTAATATTTCTCTTGGGGTGTAAAGTATCATATTTATTGGAACTTTTCGGTCAAAGTTCGGAATTTTTTCACGCCACCCCAGTTGCTTGCTCTTTATAGGGTTGTTATTCGCCCTTGTAAGGAGTACACCACACACATCTGGGGTGGTTTCACTCATATATATAAACTCTTTCGCTCTCACTAATTCTCTGCAGTCTCTTTCAGTCCGTCGATTTCTTACATTACTCTCTATTCTATCGCTAATACAACAGACACTGCTCTTCAAAACTCTCCCATCAAATACCTTCTCCCCTAAGAAGGGCTCGTGCTACACGCATTTCTACACAGTCTCATCCTTTCTCTGTCCAACTTCTAACCCCAGACTTAACCACTATCCTCAATCTTACAAGTACTCTACTAGTAAAGTCTGAAATCCACTCCGCTTATGCATTTTCCCAACTTCCTTAGATTTGTATACCTTCAAACACTATGTATCAGGGCATGTCGGCCTTTAATTGACCAGAATTCTCACATTCCACAACTCTGGTGGAGACTGATAGGGTTCTGGCCTTTGCTCACCAACGGATATATATATATATATATATATATATATATATATATATATATATATATATATATATATATATATATATATATATATATATATATATATATATATATATATATATATATATATATATAAAGTACCTACTCCATATCTACTGTCCTAGTACATGGTTCAAATCCAAGTGCAAGTACTTGCAAATACCAGTAAAAATATAGTAAATTATTGTGTAAATATTTTCAAAATATATATATCTTTAAAAAAACTATAATTATAATAAAAATAAAAATACAAATTAATTTTTATTATTTTTAAAAAATTTAAACTAAATTAACTCAAAATTATTATTGTAGCCATTCATAATTATCATTATTACTCATTTTATTACTGTGCATTAGTAATACAGAACCATTACCTTAGAAAATGTTTATACCATCTGCATGGTTTCCCTTGGCCTTACTCTGCCAATTAAAATAAGTGGGAGACCATAAAAAAAAAAATACTAAATAGGCTTACCACCTCATGAAATACTAACATTATTATTCTATGTATTGCTATTATTAATTTTAGTTATTATTATTATTTTTTTTATTATTATTATATCAATCATTATTTTTTTTATTATTATTATATCAATCAGAATAATATGAATCAACTGTCATCATTACTACCATTATTATGATTATTTCTACACAACCCACTTGATTTCTCTTTATAAGGGTGATGTTCACCCCTGTATGGAGTATGCCAAATAGATCTTTGGTAGTTTCTCACACAGTTCTCTTTGAAAAAGTAGATTCTACAGCTTTTCATCTTATCAACCCATTTTGTTTTCACCAACTATCTATAATTTATTTGTCAGTCAAATTACTGCGTAACTTCATAATACTGCTTTCACAATGAAAACTGCTCTTAAAAACTTTCCTATCTTATACCATCTCCATTGAAGACTTGCACAACATGCTTATTTACACAGTCTCATCCTTTCTCTGTTCCCATACTTAACTGCTATGTGTAATTTTACATGTGCTCCACTGGTAACACACCCCCTTTATCTATACTCCCAATTTCCTCTGACTTGTATACTTTCAAACTGTTTTAGCCTTTGATCTGGCACTGTTCTCTGATTTTCTCCAACTATGGTGGAATTTTTTAAGATAAAAATTATTTTATATTTTATTTTAAAATTAAAACTGAAAAGATTGTTAGTGAAAAGTATTGAAAGGTAAATAGAAAAAACAACTTTAAGAAAAATCATTAATGGAAAATAAAAATAAAAAGTTGCTCTATTGACAAAGGCTTTTATTACAATCTGAAAGCAAGGTAGACATGAGTAAACAAAGTGTACGAGGAAGCTCAAAGGAATGGAGCTTAGACACTTGAGACTAGAGACCAGTGAAGCATATTACAATCTTCCAAAAGCTTGGAAATGTCGAGTGCCACCACACTGAATGACATTATAATCTTGTGCACCATTCATATGCAATCTCCAGTAAAAACATAGGATTCTTGAGAGTAAGTGGAGGAGGTTTAGCAGAGCTGACTCCTTGAATTATATAAAACGAGAGTTGAATAAAACAAGAGATCCATCAGAATGAACAAGAGGAGAGCATGATTTACAGAAATTATTTTGATATTTTTAGAAAGAGATAATGAGATTTTTATTTAATGAATGGTATTTTAGTCTGTCAAGTAATGTCCCTACAATATTTCTGAGGTGAATGAAAATTAACAGGTAGTGGGAGAATTGTTTCTCCATTCTCAGTACACAATGTCTAGCCTAAATGGCATATGAATAAGTAAATGAGATCAAACCATGGATTTGGGGAAGGAAAAAATTCAGTCAATGAAAAAGTGAACCTATCAACAAATCACCTATTATTGCTCCTACCTTTTTATGGCAGATTCTGAATATGCTTAGGGTAGGATGATAATAATAGATAGTCAGCAATGTGTTATTCCCAATCTCTTAATTGGGATTGATAAGATTATAGAATGCTTTAACTTTTCCCTACTTCTTTCAGAATGAGAGGAGCCCAAGCACAGTGTTGTGTACCGTAAATAGAGGAACTCAGCATTTGGGTGAAAAGTAACAGTCTCATGAGTTGTGAGATACTAAATAAAAAAAAAAAAAGTTTACTGTAAGAATATATATATATATATATATATATATATATATATATATATATATATATATATATATATATATATATATATATATATATATATATATATATATATATATATATATATATATTATATATTTATTTATTTTATATTTTTTTTTTTTTTTATTTTTTTTTGTTTAAAAAAAAAAAAAAAACATACAAAAGGGGGAAATTTTTTGATTTTTATTATCATTTATTAAATTTCTTTTATATAAAACATATATATATATATATATATATATATATATATATATATATATATATATATATATATATATATATATATATATATATATATATATATATATATATATATATATATATATATATATTATATATACTATATATATATACCTAAAAAAAATCTAAAATTGAGAATTATAGTTTCTTTCTAAAAAAAAATTTTTTGATTAAAATTTACTTTTGAGGGTGGTTAGTTTTTCCCTGTTTGACATATATATATATATATATATATATATATATATATATATATATATATATATATATATATATATATATATATATATATATATATATATATATATATATATATATATATATATATAGTATTACTACTATATATTGTAACTTATATGTAAGTCTAATGCAAAAAAATTGCTAAAGATAGCAGGAAGAAAAATTTGTAAAATAATTTTGGTACACATTAATTTTTACTGGACTTGGAAATGAACTCAGCTGAATATGGCTGAGGTCCAATCTGAGCAAAAAATTATCAGCGAGTCCACAAAAAATGGAGTCCTTGATTTCCTAAGTTCCCAGATCAGAGTTCTGGACTTTGTACATTACTAATATAAACATGGTGTATATAAATATATCATACTTATGTATTTGAAGAAATTCTAATGATGATGTTACACTTTTTGTTACAAATAAGGAATTGATGCAAAGAATATTACATTTTCTAAAATGATTGCATAATAACAAAAATAATGACATTCTGAAAGAAAAAATTTAGAAGCGATTAGAAATAGTAAAAACATTCAATTGAAATATAGGTCTATAACAAAAGCTTCATTTGGTGATATTCTTGAAAATTCTTCAATACTGTTTAAAAAAAAAAATAATAATACTTCAAGCCCATAATATATTTTTCCTTAAAAACTCAAAAGAAAGGAATGAATCGCTGTCCTTCACAGAGAATAATTTTAAAAATTTATTTTTCATAATGAAAAGTCTTTATAAATATCTTGGGATACTTAAGATTAAAATAGTTGCTGGACAATGCGGCTTCAAAGATGGTGAGAATTTTGTCCAGTGACCAATGATGTCACAAGGTTGTAAAATAATATAAACTAACTTGGTGTCTTAATTAATGTAAAATATATTAAACTAGTATTTGTTGTATAGACTAATTAAATTAAAAATAAAAAGCCATAATAATTATATGAGTTATTTGTCATTTAAAGATCACAAAATTATAAATCTGATAAGGTAATAAATTTTATAGTTTCTTTTTTTCACTTGTATTTATGTATTAATATGAATATATTTCCACTTGTTAATACAAAATTGAAAAAAACTATTATTACTTGTGCAGTATTATTGAGAAACTATTGAAATTAAATGACATGCATTATTGCCTAGACTTACATTCATATATTCTATCCTAATTTGATATTATTGATATTATCTAAATTTCATATTATTACAGTATTGTCTATTACTTATTGCCTAGACTTACATTCATATATTCTATCCTAATTTAATTTAATATTATTCATATCTATCCTAATTTAACTTTAACCCTTTTATGCACTCTAATCAATACTAGTACATGGACTATTTACATTTAAAATCAATTGGGCAATTTACATTTGAGAAGGAATACTAATCAAAAATATTTAGGGATGCAATAAAAGATGATACAGGACTTGCAGGTGTCATTACAAAAAAGAAAGAAATGAAAACCTAGTTATTACTAAACAGGTCCAACCTGTATGCGTTCACTGACAAAAGTATTATAAGTTTTATAACTAAAGTATTATAACTAGGTTCTACCCTTAAATTATGCAGAACTTGTACAACACTACGTTTTTTATTGAAGCAAAAGCATTCTAAAGCCAATTTTAAATATCTGTCCATCTACCACACCAGAATATCTGTCAATACAAGCAAACTCTTAACACATTAAAACAATTAAACTACAAGCAAAAACATCGGGATTCAGCAATCTTTATTCTTGCTATAATACGCAATTTACAGCTGTGATTTATAACACTATGTTTATATCCTATGGTTGTTTTTCACAGCTGTTCACTGTAGATTGTCTACATCCAGCGAGTTTCTTGATTTTCGTGGAACGAAGGCTAGACTGTAAACAAAGATCAGCCAAAGTTTACCCTATTATAGGGTAAACTTTGGATCAGCTGACATATGTAAAGAAATATAAATATTCCTAATCTAATTTGATTTATCAATTAATTTATTATCGGAAAAAACACTGGCGTAAAAATAATATTAAACATATAAAGCAAAGATTTCTTAAAGATTTTCGGGGGCAGCCACTATTGAAATTAAAGTTATTGGAATCGATGAAAATACAAGCAATTCGTTCACTTAATTAAAGCTAATTAAAGAATGTGGAATTATATTATGGGTGTTATTTAAAATTTTTTGTTAGTTAATCTTTTATATTGGATAAATTATTTTCTCTATAAGTTTTAACACTTTAAAGCAGTGTAACAGTTAGCGTTTCTCAACCGATATCCACATAGACACCCAGGGGTCCACAGAAGATTTAAGGGGGTCCTCAAGGAGGAAAATGTTATTTCGGAGGTCCATTATGACGCAAGGGATCCATTATAAAATATTATAAATAAAATATATGTTAAATAAAAATAATAAAATAAACTAATATCATAGAAAACTCAAGAAATTCGCAGTTAGAAGATACTAATATTTCCTCGAACCTTCTTTAGCTGACGCAAAAAAAAATTCTGCTTGCAATGCAATTCGATGAATCATCTTTGATGGATAATGAAGCATTTTCATTGGAATATGTAAGGTATATGGATGATAATGAACTCAGAGAGGAAATGCTTTTTGAAAAATTCTTCGAAACAGATACTTAAGGTAAAACAATATTTAAGGAAGCTCAGTCTTAATTTAAAGAAAAAATATTCCACTCGAAAATTTTGCTACTGATGGCGATCGATCTTTCCATGGTCGGTAGGTACAGAGGGTATTTGTATAAAAAAATAGAGTTAAAACCATTTTTTTTTCTCCCTTTCTTTTTTATATATATAAATAAATTATACTATATATATATATATATATATATATATATATATATATATATATATATATATATATATATATATATATATATATATATATATATATATATATATATATATATATATATATATATATATATATATATATATATATATATATATATATATATATATATATATATATATGGCGATTGTAATTACACTAATATTTTTTAAATTACTAAAATAAAGTAAAGTTTGATTTATAAATCTAATTTTAAAATCAAATATATTTATATTTGAATAATAAAATCATATAAATTTAGCCACGAATTATTTAGCTACCTGGTCCCTTGTCACTACTTAAAAAACAATTTGGTCTATGTCACCAACGGCACTAATAAAAAATTTATGCTTTCTCAAGCAGTGAGGAACTTGTTGAATTTCGGTCAGATGAGACAGTCCGAAGTCTATTCAAAAAGGGAAAGAATGATATATGGAAGAATAGGGGCATTGCATGTAAATATCCGCTTTTATGGGAGAATGCTAAAATGTATGTCATTGTTTTCCCATCATCTTGTGGAATCTGGCTTTAGTCATGTAACACAGTTGTTAATAAAAAATCGTAATCGACTTAATTTGATATAGCAAAAAATTGGAGCCACATATTAAAATTCAAATTTCAAAAAATCAGCCACAAGGATCTCGATCATTTTAGTAGTGATCCTATTTAGCATTAGCATAAGTTGTTTGAAAATACTATTTTTAAAAGAAATTTTTTACTAATTTTGTCATAAAAGTAAAAATATTTAAATTTTATTAATTAAAATTTTCAATATTTGAAATTTATATTTTTATATTATATATTGGATTCGATTAATTATTTAAAGTTTTACTAACCTACAAATAAATATTTAATAAGGAATATTACATATGAATATATTGGGGGTTCACATACGTAAAGTTAGGACTCAATTAAGGGTCTACAAGCAAAAAACAGGTTGAGAACCCCTGCTTTAAAGTATCTTAAAAAACGGCAAAAAATAATATCTATTTTTGGAAGTCGCCAAAATCCTGAAAGTTTGAAATGATCGTCTATTACATGTGTACAGGTTGACTTATTGCTTTCAACGGGAAAATGTAACATAAGTCAGTGAGAACACTTTTTTTCATATCCTAAATACCTCTTATTTTTTTTTTTTTTTTTTAATTTATCTAGGCCGCTTATGATGAATTGCCAATTAATTTAATTCTTTGGAGTGGGAATTTTGAACTTTGAAATGGATTGAAATTAAGTCTAGCTAGTTAATTACCCTAGATAACGTTTGACCTAATATTGCTTCCTTTAACATTAATATTTGACTTTAGATAATTTAGATCAAGCTTGTTAAGGTTATATATATTTATTATTAAATTAATTATTGAAACTTTGATTGGCTTGAGAGTATTATGTTTCGCTATATTTTTGGGAATTTCTGTGGCGTGAAACTCATGAAAACGCTTTAGGCAGATATTGTAACTGCTTTTGCCGAGAATAAACCTTATTTTATTAAAATTTAGCCTACAAATCAATAAAAGAGATTAATAAAGAACTCACCATTTAAAATATTCTGTAAATGTAAAGTAACGGGATTTATTTGATTTCCAAAGTAAATTAATTTGGATGCGTGGCTCTTTTGTATAAGCGCATAAGTAAAATTTTACAAGTAAATTAGGTAACTTTGCAGCCAAGTAGAAACATAGACTCAAACCCAACAAGCAAGAACTCTCAAAACTCTGATCAAAAACCCAAGTCCTAGATTAAACAGTAAGTCACGTCAATCATACAATTCAAGTTAATAAACTAACCCAACCCAAGCAATCAATTGTCAATTTAATTCAAATAGCAATATTTAAAAGATATCAGGGAAGAGTAGTCAGGTTAGGCCCTAACTTCTTTACAAAGCTCTATAAAATTCCCACTCTAGGGTTAACAGTATATATAACTACCAATTTGGCTAAAAGTACTTTAAATAGTTAATACATTACGTTCTGGAAGATTTCTTAAGTTAATGTGGGCGATTTTTTATAACACAATTACATTTTTAACTTTGTTAACAACGAGGTTCTAGCCCAAGGTGCAAGTCAGTAACGGCCTAGCTTTTAAGCGTGTGAAGCTAGTCATAAACATGAAATGTTGCCATTCTATAATAGATTCTTTTAGGGCGTATTTTGATACTTTAAGATCTATTAATTAAATATAAAATAATTAAATCTAAAATATAAAGATTTTCAATAATATGAGATAGGAGGTTCCAGCTCTGAGTTTTGAATAGGAAAACCAATTGAAAGGCTAACCTTTTAACTATCGAATAAGTAAATATTGTTTTTCATTATAAAAAATTGGGCCCCCCAAGTAATTTTCGTGGAAAATCCGTATTATTGTTGTTGACAAATTTTTTACTCACGGTGGGTAACATTTACTTTTATTATTTAAATTTTGTAGGCTAACATATTAATAAACTACCTAGTTAGTTTCTAGATTCTTTGTAAAAGCAAAGTAAACTTTGATATAAAATTGAAGGGTAGTCACAGAATTGCATAATTATACCTCTTTTTTTGGAGTTTTTTTTTTTTTTCCTACAGAATATTTTCAAAAAAAATTTGTATAATTTGTTGGAAGATTAACAAAATGTATTAAAATAATGGCCTTTCTCCTCGAGGACTCTTTGCATAGTATTACAAATCCAGATTTTCTGCAGCAGAAATTATAGATAAATTTAAGGCTGTAAATCTCACTGCAGCGAGTACAAAGATTGCTAAACCCGGATTTAAAGATTTTGATCCGTGGGACACTTCTCTTGAGAATCTGTTAAAGAATCTTTGCCTAACTAGAACGCAATCGAGATCTTTTAATCCGGCTTAAGCATTCTTAATTAATCTCTCTGCTGTGATTGTGATATTTAAAGAAAGTGTGTTCTACAAAATTCTGGATTGACAATTTGTCATCTAACTTTAAAGCTAAACTGCGGAGAAAATCTTTAAGAGTCTTGATTTTCTTGTAACACTTTGTTGTAAACAAATATCAGCTGATCTATATAAATAAACGTAAGTATATTTTAAAATCTAATTTAATTTATCAGCTAAATAATTTTAGTAGTCACTTAATTTAATCAATATCAGAAAAGTCATAATAGAAAATGAGAATACACGCCAAATAAAGCTTTTAAAAAGATTTTGGCTGCAATCATGATTAAAAGATTGGAGCAATGATATTCCGAATAACTAAATATAATTAATTTAATTTTAAGCAAATTAGTGATTCTAAAATAATTATTCGTAATAATTTGTATACAGATCTACTAGGGTAAAAATATTTACAAAAGGTGTTTATTCTAAAGAATGACCTTGGACTAACTCCTTAATGTTTTGTTTATATTTCAAGATCATTGAAGATTTTTTTTTATTACCTCTGGTGAGAAAAGGCCAAAGGCCTACTAAATTCCACCAGAATTGGAGAAATGTCAAACTCCAGATCCAATTAAGGCCGACGTGTCCCGATACACGGCGTTTGAAAGTGTGATAGTCAAAGAAGTTGGGAAAACAAATAAATGGTGTCCCAGAATTTACCAGTAGAGTACATGAAGAATGAGCATAGCGGTTAAGTCTGGGGTCAGAAAAAGGATGAGACTGTGTAGAAAGGTGTGTCGAACGAGCATTTTTCAATGGATGAGGTATGCGACAGGAGAGTTCAGAAGAGCAGTGTCCATTGTAATTAATGCAGTGAAAATAAAAATTTCTATCTGATATTCTCCGAAGGACTCGAGCTTCCTCCTTAAAAGCAATAACCATTCCAAAGAAATTCAAAGTACGATAGCAAGTCCGCCCAACTAGTTGCCAGCTCAGCTCCTAAAAAGTTTCCTCGCAGAAAACTAAGAGACAACATACATTCACAAAAATGTCCTAAACTATGCTTGCTAAGTGCGTTTTCCAGTGCAATCATAACCCCAAGCTAATGAAAAAAATAAAAAAATAAAAAAAACATTAAAGCAATCACAGACAGTCTTCAAATTAGGCCAACCACTCTCCTCCAATCAGAAAAAAATACTTCCAACAAGAGATTATCTGTACGTGATTGTCGCTTAATTTTACAGCTCTCTCACTTCTGACCATTTACATTTTTCCTTAATTATAACACTCTGGCTCCTGCCATACAGAAGAAAATATACATAATCTTCCTATTACTCACATCTTAAATACACTTCCACCCAGCCAAGTAACACTTTCCTAATAAAGTATACAAATAACACACTGCTCCTTAAAACCTTCATCTAAAAATACGATCCTGAAAGCCTCACTTTCGGAAATCTGTGCACAGGAACAGACACTGAACTAACAGGCCAAGATATGCCTCACCAGACTTCTCTTAAGTATCATTGCTTCATTCAAGATACAAAAAATAGATGTAACTCATCCCCTCCCACAATATATTATATATATATATATATGAATAAATAAATTAATAAACAAATATAATAATTGAATATATATATATATATATATATATATATATATATATATATATATATATATATATATATATATATATATATATATATATATATATATATATATATATATATATATATATATATATATATATATATATATATATATATATATATATATATATATATATATATATATATATATATATATATATATATATATATATATATATATATATATATATATATATATATATATATATATATATATATATATATATATATATATATATATATATATATATATATATATATATATATATATATATATATATATATATATATATTATATATATATATATATATATATATATATATATATAATATATATATATATATATATATATATATATATATATATATATATATATATATATATATATATATATATATATATATTATATATATATATATATATATATTATATATATATATGAAAGGGATTAAAAATGAAATATATTTTTTTTTTAAAGATTTTTATTATATTACTTTTGTGTATATGTATAAATTCGTTCCTGTTAAGAATTAAGGCAACAATTACGTAAGAACATCATCTAATAACAAATTGTTTCATTCCAAATTGGAACAGACTAATTATACGTAACTAAATTTCAAGCATAATTTTAAAAATAAATTATAATTAAATATATAAAATAATTATTCTTAAATTGCAGCATATATTATTTACAATATTAAATATGATTATGAACAAATATACAATATTTATAAATTAATGACTTAAAGCTGTCATAGTTACATAATTTTCTTTAAGTGGAGAAACTTCTTCCATTCCGCTACAGTTGTTGTCACCATTTTCATTTTCAGGATCATCACTATTGGCCTCAGCCTCCTCTTCATTCTCTGGATTGTGAGTGGCAGGTGAAGAAGAATTAGAAGGTGAATTATTATAATTATTAATAGTATCCTCCTGTGGAGATAAGGCATTGGATTCATCCTTAATAAGCTCGGGTTTATTGATCCCATTGTCTTCTTCCTCTTCTTCATTTTCAGGTTTTGTAGCTTCTTCATTTTGTTCTTTTTGTTGAGGAACAGAATCTAAAATTGGTTCACTTAGTTTTGCCTTCTTCCTTGCTTTCATATGCTTTGAGGACTTACATTTCCCCGAACCTGACCCGTTAACAATTTTTGAATTACCTTTAGTTGGTCTTAATGGTATTATAAAGTTCGATGGAGCTTCGACTACATCACCGGATCTGAAATCTACAATGATTCCATTTTCTGCCTGAGAATCAACGAAATCCATACTTTCAAGGGAGGTAGTTTCTGTTTCTGTTTCAGGTTTAATATCTTCTTGACTTTCCTTGAAATTTGGAGTAAAATTCCCTTCTTCATGACCAAATACGAGCATCTTCTTAGGAGTATCATCATCATCTTGGAGCTCTCCCGATTTGATGCTCCATATTTCAAGTTTATCATGACGCATAAAACCTTCAGATTGAACATACTTGAAAGGTCGAAAATGTACTTTAGTGTGTTCTCTAATAAAGTTGGGCTGAGAAGCTGTGTAGTCACAGAAATTACATTGATAAACACCTCGGCCCATATTAGCTTGATGCCTTAAGCTATGGCTATCCACAGCATCGCGCCTCATGTTTGCATAGGGACAATATTGACAGTAAAATATTTTTTTGTCTTTATCCTCATCCTTAAGCTTGAAGGCGTCGGCTTTTTTCTGCTGAAGAATAATTTGCTGTTTTTCAGCAGTGGTCATGTCGGGATATGCATCAAAATCGAACTGATTTTCTTTATCATTAGCAAATGTTTCTCTGTCACGTGTTTCTTCAAGATAATTTGGTCTATCCCCAATGAATGGTTCATACTTCATTTGATCTTCTTCTGGAAGAGGAAGCCCTTTCTTTTGGGCATCCATTCTTTCATGATATTTGTGTCTCTTTATGTGCATCATAAAATTAGCATAAAACTTCACCGAATAATCACATATCTTACATTTATATTTGTAATTAGAACCGTGGAGATTCAAATGCACATTAAACTGATCCAGCTTTTCAAATGCTGAGGGGCAGCGGACGCATTTATACCTCTTTTCCCGAGTTCTTCCTGATGATTTATCTATATGAAGAGGATAGTGAAGATTAGGATTACCACACCTGTCTTCAGCCTTTGGCACACGTGATGATTTACAGCTAATAACACCATCAATTTTCTGACCAAAATATGCATCTTTAGGTATTTCTCGCTCAATCTGATTTTTCCTTTTAAGTAATTCAACACCTGAAAGAGGAACTTGTTCTTCTATGTAATATTTGAACTGCTTCTTGGAGTTACCTGATGATGCAGAATTTTTCATTAGCTTGAGTTTAATTGGTGGGTGATCTAAAGAATCTTGCATAGATCCCATTAGATCTTTCTTTAATTTTTTTCCAGTTAATGAACTTAGAGTTTCCTCAAGAGACTTCTTAGCAGAATTCGAAGGTGATGAAGACTTTTGGGCATCCTCCTCTTTCGCCGACTCCTTTTCCATATCAGCTTGCTCGTGAAGAGTAATATGTTGTTGAAGCCCATCTTGTGTTTTTGCAGCATAAGTACATCTATCGCATTTAAAAGGGTTATCAGCACTATGAAGACTTTGGTGATACTGAAGTGTGATTAGTTTGCTGAATGTCGATGGGCACTGATCACACTTAAATCGACTAGTAGGGGGAGGTTGTGGCATATTTCCGCTGGTTGAGGTGGTAGTGTTAACAGTAACTGGAGAAGACAACCAAGGACGAGAAAATCCATTTACTGGTCCTTTACTAGAGGAACTGGAATCATTCTCTGAGCATGGAACACCATAAACTGGTTTATTCAGATCTTGAGGAACTGAGAGTCCTTGAACTGGAGGGAAGGATGGTGCAGCTGGATGCATTGACATAAGTGTTCGAGTTCGCTCTTGATATTCAGTTGTGTGAACCTTGTCATGAGCTAAAATCTGTGATTCATCTCTAGCTCCAAATTGGCATTTGGGACAATGATGAGTAAAGTTAGAATTTTTCTGGTGAAATCTTGAGTGAATTTGGACTTCTTTTTCAAAGAAAAATCTTCCAGGGCAATGTTGGCAATAATAAAGAAGCTTTTCATCCCCTTGTTTCACGGATTTGCCTGCCATAGCTTTTTTCATTGCACTACCAGCGAGCATGTGAAGCTGTTCCTCGTTGGGCAATGCCTGGTCTACTATTGCATGACATTTTCCCATCGAACCTGAATGAACCTTAAGATGAGCAGACATTACACCAGCATTTATACATATATAAGAACAGTATTGGCAGGCATGTCCAGTTCCAGGAACTAAACCATCGGTACGATGCATTTTTTCATGCTCTTGAATATTTGTCTTTCTCAAATTAACATGAGGACAGTGTCGGCACTTAAACATCTTGAAAAATCTACCATCTCTAGACACCCAGACTAAAGGAATGTCATGTAAATTCTTCGTAAGTTCATCTGAGAGTGTTGGAAGGCAAGAAGGATCAATTTTCGAAGGTGCTGCATCTCCATCTTTTCCAGATGAAATTGGAGTAATTGTAAGAGATGGAGAAGGAGATTTACTTCTCGAAAATGACGAATCATCTCCAAAGGATTTTGACTTTGAACCCTGATTATCCGCAATTTCAAGCCCTTCCGTAGGTGACACGCCATGAATCCGCAGATGTTGTGCAAGAAGATGCCTTCGAGTTACGTTGTACGAACAGTGAGGACAACTAAATGGTAAGCCTCTAGGACGATGGAATTGACGATGATGCATTAATTTAGCTCTGCTTCGTGTTTCAAATGGGCAAAGGTCACACACAAAATGGCGAGAACTTGCATCGTCGTTAGTCTGTAGTTTAAAAAGAAATATATATAAAAAACTTAGGTATATAAAAAATATTAGTAATATTACTTCAATCTAGTTAGTAATTTCTTTTTCTTAATATAATTTTTAACAGGAAATACATACTGCTGAATTTATTATAGTGGGTATTCCTGCAGAAGTATTATTCTCACTCACTGCTTCTTTAACGGAGGCAGGAATATTCATCCCGTGTACAGCAAGATGATTGAAGAGATCGCTATAACAAAAAGAAAATTAGAAAATAGCATCACTATATATATATATATATATATATATATATATATATATATATATTAATATATATATATATATATATATATATATAATATATATAATATATATATATATATATATATATATATATATATATATATATATATATATATATATATATATATATATATATATATATATATATATATATATATATATATATATATATATATATATATATAATATATATATACACAAGATTTGCTTACGCTTTCTTCGAACAGGGAAGAAAAAAACACGATAAGATTAAGCAATAATATAGACAGACAAGCAAGGAAGAGATAATGAATTAAAAAGTTTTAATAAGGTAAGTCCTTAATTAAACTTAAACTATTTCCATTATGATTATAAACCAAAGATCAAATTTTCTTACTCAATAAATTAAGAGAGACTAAGTTTTAAACAATAATTTGGGAAAGTGTGAGAAAGAAAATTCATTTACAGAAATACAAGTACACATCGTTTTTTTTAATATTTAAATACTGAGGAAAATCGAAAGGTTTCAAAGTATGAAGAAGGATATTGAAACTCGAAACCAATTTCGGTGGTAGTTATTGAGATCTCGTGTCTCAAAACAAAAAGAAAATAAATAGGAAAATTTATAATATGAAAATGTAACAAAGTTTTAACAACTTAATAAAAAAAAGCAAAAATTAATTCTAACATCATAATTTTTAATACAAAAATATTTGACATATTAACTGAGCTCAATTAATGAAGGAAACTTCCTATTTTATAAAAATAAATTAATGTAAATATAATCCTAACAAAATCTTTCTTGATTAAAAAAGTTGTCTGGGTGAGACACTATCAAATCTATTACCTTTTTGTAGCGACGTAGTAAGGGCAAAACATGCATTTAAAGACAAAGTCCACTCTTGGAGTATGATGACTTAAATGGGCTTTTAATTCGCCTCTCTTTTTGCAGGTGAAAGGGCAAAGACGGCAATCGAATGAGCGATTGCTTTCATCAACTCCGGTTTCTGTTGCAAAAACAAAGTGTTACTTTTTCTCACTCTCATCACTACTTATTGTAATTTTATGAAAAAATAAAAGACTTCATATTACCTGGATCAATACTTTGGCCTTCGCTTCTACTTATTATTCCTCCTTGACCATTATGAGCAGTTTCCAAATGAACCTATGAAGATAGAATAACATTTTCATACAAAGAAAATACGATATTCATTTGAAATTTATATATATTATATATATATATATATATATATATATATATATATATATATATATATATATATATATATATATATATATATATATATATATATATATATATATATATATATATATATATATATATATATATATATATATATATATATAATATTATATATATATATATATATTATTTATTTTTTTAAAATATTCTTTTTCCCTAACAATCACTTTTTTTTATAAAAAACACAATTATTTAAATCAACTTTATTGATAACATTATATACTCTTTTAAATTTGAAAGATCCTAGCTTTCGTGGAATATTTTCATTCCACCTCTTTCAGGGTATGTCAAGAAGAGAGTTGTTTTGTTGATTCATTTTCTTAATTATGAGTTCTGAATTGGTTGGTTGTTTAATTCGTTCTTTCCCGCCCATTCTTCCAAGGTATGTTTGATGTTGTCACAAGATTAGGACTGCTTCAATTAGTTGTTTGTGATATTGTCTATTTTGTAATTTCCGATGTCTCGATTGAAATTTAAACTGTTTTTTATTGCGAATGCTTCGTAAAACTTTCGGAAATTGTGATTGTTAATACATTTTAGTGTTTTAAGGTTGTCTATTTTAATCATATGTCCTTCTTTATGCAGATGTGTTATTAATGGTGAGAGTTGGTTGTAAGTGCGAAGATTATATGAGTGTTGATACCTACGTCTATTGATGTCTGTGGTCTCTCCAATATAAACTTCGTTGCAAGAGTTACATGGAATTCCATAGATGGCGGATTGCGATTTGTTGTCTATTTTTGGTTTGAATAATTTACACAGGGTGTTACTGTATTTAGTTACGATATTAATGTTCTCAAATTTCATATTTACATCAGAATTTAGTATTAATGTTTCATTGTAATTATTAAACTTCTTGTTTTTTGTTTGAGTTATTATCCTTTTTATTAAATTTTTTTTTGGGGGCTTTATTAATACTACTATAAATAGTGTTTAGAGGGTATGATAACTTTGTGAAGGTGTCGACTAGTTTTAATTTCATAATTAAGGTTTTGAAGACTACATATACATGGTGCTCTTAAAGTTAGGGTTATAATTACTCCCCTATAATAAGCTGTATCTTTCTTGAATTAATCGAAATACAACACATCTTTAGGTATCCTGAATAAAAATCAATGCACTTGGCTACGCTACCTTCACAAAGTTATCCTACCCTCTAAACACTATTTATAGTAGTATTAATAAAGCCAAAAAAATATTTAATAAAAAGGATCTATCTTCGCTCATCTATTCTTTCAGTAACTATATTTATCAACACTATTTATTTTCATTCTCTATTTATTTCTCAATTTACAACCAATAATTTTTCTCTTCCTCTACTTATGATCAGCTGTTACAGAAATTCAAAATCTTGTTATAATCATCAAAAACACATGGGAAAACACGTGTTTTGTATCAAATATTTCGATATTGATTAATACTTAAAATTTCACTTGATAATATATAAAATACAATATAAACATGGCGTCTAAACTTATCACACATTAAATAATGAGGTACGCAAAAACAAGACCAATAAGGAATACAAACCTGTACATGTCTTTTGGTACCAGCGGCGAAGCCACAGACGCTACACCTGTGAACGGCATGTAATAGAGATACAGGTCCTTTCTTGCCATGTGCCAGTCGAACATGTTGAATTACTGTCTCCTGCTCATTGTC
>SEYY01012458.1:35000-37500 GCA_009176605.1 Armadillidium nasatum
TCCATTGGATGTTTCTTCTCCGGATCTTGATCTTGATCTTGAATTGATGGTTCGACATCACTCTGATTTTCCGCAGTGTCTGGGGCGCTAGGTGAAATTTTTTCCTCTTCTGCAAAATCATCATTAATGTCACCAGTCATGTTGTCTGATATTTGATTCTTCCGAGCCTCTGGGCATGATTTTAAATGATTCATGAGATCGTCAGTAGTTTTGCATCGATGCCTACAAAACTGACACCGAGTTGAAAGTGAAGGAGTTGCGTAAACATTTTTAACACTAAGGTGAAGTTTTTGGTGTCTTACTGACTCTGATAAACATTTTGATTCATGACCACAAAACTGACATACGAGATTTTGAACATTTGAAGTTGACAGTTTTTCTTGAAGTTTGTCGAAAAATGAAGATTTTTTCTTGGCCGGTGTAGAATCCTTGGACGATGGTTCTTCTTCCTCTTCTTCATCCTCATCCTCTTCTTCCTCTTCTCCTGACTTAATTTGTTGATCATTCAAAGCCTCAGAATTGTCAATGGGAAATTCTTCATTATATTCAAAATTATCAGACTTATCACTGGCATAATCGGCAATTTCATGGTACTTTCGTTTCGCGCTTTCTGAAGAGGAATCTGAAGAGTTTTCAGAGGAGTCTGATAATTTATCTGAGCGGCTACTTTTATTGTTTTTTTTCGTATCGTCAGTTTTTATAGAATGAATACCATGCACCTTCCTTTTATGCTTTTGAACCTCTTTCAGAAAAGGAGCCTTGAAGGAACAAAGACTACATTTTTCAGATTTTATATAGACATTACCATGGCGTTGAACAACATCGTCAGGGTGAATAAAATCCTCATTAAAATTATGTCTTTCATTCACTTCTTGAGGAAACGTGTCTTTGGAAGGTTTCATCTTTTTTAAAGTAATCTTAATCTTCGGCTTTTTCCGCTTTGGTTCATCTAAGTTTTCGCTGTCCTCATTTCCATTGACTGAAGACTCAAAATCATCTTGATTTCCCATATCAATATTTGAAACGGTAAAACTTTGATTTGATGCCATTACTGAGGACTCTGGTAATTCTAACGCATCAGGATCTTCATCTCTCTCCATTCTAAGCAATTCCATTTCCTCATCTTCGAGGAAATCTTCTGGATCGCAAACACCGATTATCCTTTTTGATTCTCTTTCTTTTATTTGTTCAGGTGTTAGATGGTGATTAGCAATATGAACTGTCAAACTCTGCTTAATTTGAGCAGAAAAGTTGCATAAATGGCACTTGTGTTCTCCAATTTCTTCTGTGTGATTTTTGTTATGCCTATCTAAATTCCAACGGTAAGGAGTTCTGAAATCGCACCAATCGCATTTAATAATTGGTAACTGATGATACTTCATGTGCTTCGTATATCTGGCTTTTACCTGAGTAGCGTAACTACAGCGAGTACATTTAAAAAACTTTCTTTTCAAATGAAATTTTATTTCGTGTTTTGCTAATACTTTGGTACTGAAAGTCGAAAAGCTACATTGATCACAGTTGTATAATGGTTTCCCTGATGACGAAGAAGTCTTAGTAGTTGCATAAGACTCCTCCAACTCCGCTTCTGAGTCATTCATAAATTCGTATTCCTGAAATCTTCTCGGGGATTTGGATTCACGAGGACTTCTGTTCATGGGAGAAGATTTTAATTTTTTATTTCCTGACGGTTTAAAATCTTTTTCTTTGCTCTTCTTCTTATGATCAGAACTCTCTGGTGCAATATTAATCTTGTGCACCATGTGATTATGCCTCACCAGTTTCTGGTGAGTCTTTGAGGCGTAAATACAAAGTGAGCATTCGAAAATTTTAATGCTTTCTCCGTGTGTGTCTTTAAGATGGTACAAGTATTCGCGTGGATTGTTCGTCTTCATGTTACAATAACCGCAAATATAAGACCTTTTGTTCCTGCATTCAGGAAGCGCATCGAGAACAGGGGTACTCTTATCACTACTACTATTATTATTATTGTTATGATTATTATTATTATTATTATTAGCTTCCCCTTGAGAGACATTTGATTCTGCTAAATCATTTGAGCTGTTTAATTCAGCTGATTTTATATTATTAGCTTGTGTGTCTTCATTGAGAGGTGGTTCTTCTTCTTCCTTAATTGATAAGGAGGGTTCTTCATCGGAGTCATACGCATTGTCCACTTCGGATGTTGCATTGTTTTGTTCTTCAGGTGACAAAACTTCTTCCTGTTCATTCATGTCATCGTCGTCGTCATCATCATCATCGGATGTGGTTTCACTTTTCATTTTTTCATTGTTCTCCAGACCTGACACTTTGTCCCCATCATTTGAAAGGTTTTTATCATTATCAGACTCCTCCAAATTTAATTTCGTAGGAATATTGCTACTACTCTCTCCATTGCCATTGGACATCACGTCACCGACCTCAGAATTTACGACGGACTCTGCATCGACCCCACCAAGATTTTCCGAAGCATCGCCGATGCCATTCACCGAAGAATTGA
>SEYY01012458.1:50000-62500 GCA_009176605.1 Armadillidium nasatum
AAATCATTAAAACTCCAAATTTACAATTTAACATCATTTATAAATATGAAGCAATGCCAAAACTACTCGATCGATACCTTCGTAAAGTAAAGCAAACAATTAATATCCAAGCAACAAACTGCAACAAAATCAATTTTATTTCGTAGATGAAGCCAATCTTAAAGAAAATTGGACTCTAGTTTAAACAATAAGATTTCTCTCTCATCAAATTTCTTTTCAGCGAACAATCTATATCTTATCTAAATAGAATGAAAATTATTCCTAAAATTCAATATAGACTATAATATTACTCCCGTATATATATATATATATATATATATATATATATATATATAATATATATAATATTATATATATATATATATATATATATATATATATATATATATATATTATATTTTATATTTTTTTTTTTTTTTGCAAAATTTTAAAAAAATTAAAAAAAAAAAAAAAAAAAAAAAAAAAAAAAAAAAAAAAAAAACCCTTTTTTTTAAAACCCAACATCAATTTCTCACTTTAAAAAAAAAAAATAATAATAATAATAATATTGAAGAAGGCTGTGATGGCAATATATTTCTTTTTTGTTGGTTCCAACTACAGGAGTACATCATTTTTAATTCCACAACTTCAGCTCCTTCCTCCTCCATCTACATATACATAGTTTCATTATGTGGTAAATTAACTTCTTTTTACAAGTGATGTAATACTTACTACTCTACATAGCAAGTTAATCAGATTCTTCTTCAACCTTATATATATATATATATATATATATATATATATATATATATATATATATATATATATATATATATATATATATATATATATATATATATATATATATATATATATATATATATATATATATATATATATATATATATATATATATATATATATAAGTGGAAGCTCGGTTTGAATTTAATCCGTTCCAGGAGACTGTTCATAAAGTGAAATGGTTCATAAATTAAAAAAATTTATGTAGGGTAAAAAGGAATACTTCTATCTTGGAGCATTTGCTACATATACCTCAGGAGTTTTTCCTATTTCCTCTTCCAGGTTCTGTTTTTTCTTAAATTTTACTAAAAACTTATCTAATTTAATTTCCTTTTGCAAATGTTTCATAATTTTATCGAAGTGAGACATAGCATTGTTATTGAAAAGGTTAATCGTACGACTTGCTACTGTCTTATTAGGGTAATGCATTCCCACAAAACTTTTCAATTCATTCCATTTTACACATTGCATTAATTAAAGCAATCCTTGCCTTCATCAGCTTCCTCCGAAGATAAGTAACTCCTCAAGCACCTCCTTCGGTTGTTCCTTCGAAAGAAATTGCAGTTTGTCGAAAGACAACTCAGTGCCGTCTTCCTTCACCAGCTATTCTTCGAAGTCAGTATCGTTGAGTTCCAGACTCATGCTTTTGACCAGAGGTACGATATCATCATCATCAACTACAGTAGGCTCTGAATGACATCCCTCCAAAACCGTTTTCCACCTCCCCCCACCCTCGTGGCTTTGTTCGTTTATTCATTAAACGAATTTTTTAAAAATTCAATTTTGCTTTAAAATTTTTATTCATAAAGGAAGCCGTTCATTATCCATGTTTCACTGTATATTGAACGAAACCCCGTCCTATTTCCACTTTCTAGTAGTGCCTCAACTACAGTACACAATTCAAAAATTGAAATGTAAAGCTATGATCAATTTACACCAAAAAATTTGCCCAGCATTCATATAAGTTATTCATTTCAATTTTAAATGATTCTTTCTATAAATCATGTTCCGAAAATAAAATTCCTACTCCAATTCAAATTAAGTGATGACTGAAAAGACCAAGACAAAACTGTATTATGGAAGAAAGATGAATTTTCCTCAACACTTGCAATATATATAAACTCATTTAAAGAAAAAAAAAAAACTTTCTGCACACTGAATCAACTTCCCCTATTCACAAGTTACAGGTTTACGTCATGCTTTTAGCATTATTCGCTTAAATTGTTAAGACTAAGACTATCAAGGTATAAATAGTAAGCGATTAGTCTTCCAAGAAAATGACTGCGTTTTATGAAGCGTAGCTTAGCAACCGTTGTGAGTTCAGACACTTAAAAGAATGTTACACTCACAATATCGAATTAAAAACTTTAATTAAACAAACGTGCGCATCGTTTTACAGTTTTTAATGTTGAATCTTTTAATGTTGAAATGTTGAATCTTTCAATCCACCAACGCATACATCACGCTACAAACAACTTTACTGAGCCAAGATAAAAATAAAAATCTTTCAATTATATAATTTTAACAGATGAATCAATCACAAAATTTTACCAATTGGAGGAATATATATATATATATATATATATATATATATATATATATATATATATATATATATATATATATATATATATATATATATATATATATATATATATATATATAAACCTTAAGAGTGAGAGCAAATCACGTCTTGACAATAAGGCTTTCTAAATGCTGAAACATCATCCAGATACGTAGCCAACATCTACAAAAGTTAGCCTCTTTCGATGTGGACTGAACTGTTTGTTCCTCCCTACTTTAATCAAATGTTAAGGAAAAGTTTTCTAGTCTCAGCAGTAGAGTATGTTTCATAAAGTACGAATTCGATCAATGGACCTCAAAAATTACTTTAACCAAGATGATCCCATTTTCACACGCATATATATATATATATATATATATATATATATATATATATATATATATATATATATATATATATATATATATATATATTATATATATTATATATATATATATATATATATATATATATATATATATATATATATATATAATATATGTTTCTTCGCATGGTTCTAGAGGATGGGAACCCTTTTAACAAGTTTTTCTCTCTCTTCCTACGTACGATTGCAGGAATGTGAATACATTCTTGTATTGGTCCTACTTGAAAGATTTTTTAGGTAACTGCAAAATCAATGCCATAAAAATTTCTAAAACCAACTTGAAGACTTACTCAAGATATCTCAATAAAATTTCCAATTAAAAAAATTCCGGGAATGTGATCTAAAAATCTTTAACACGAAGTGACTTAGAAGAGCCCTAAATTATTTTATATTTGTTTCATCATTTTAAAACTGCTCAGCTTTGGGCCTTCCTAAAGCTACACTTCCTGCTCAAATTGTAATTGTAAAAACATTAATTCTAAGTTAAGAAATTTATGAACTACAATGAAAGAGAATGATTGTTACTAACCCCTTTCACTTACAATTAACAATGAAAAAAAATTTTTATTGGATACAAAACAAGTTTCAGTTTCGGGTCCCAGCTCCACCTAAATTTTGTTTTGTCATGAATCCGCCAAAAAAAATTTATTTCCGCAGCCCCACGATGGCAATGTTATCTTCTCGATATTAGTGAAAAGGGAAGCACTAATGAACAGCTTTATCTTCTGCATTCAAAAACGCATTCATTACAACTTTCATTTCTCTTAACTTTCACTCTTTTCTAAATCGTCGGGAAATAAGTTACATAAAAAACTCGAAACAAACCCAAAAATAAAGGTCACTTCATATTATTATTATTATTATTATATATATATATATAATATATAT
Source organism: Armadillidium nasatum (assembly GCA_009176605.1). Classification (NCBI taxonomy): domain Eukaryota; kingdom Metazoa; phylum Arthropoda; class Malacostraca; order Isopoda; family Armadillidiidae; genus Armadillidium; species Armadillidium nasatum. The sequence continues at coordinate 53,618 of SEYY01012458.1, forward strand.
ATATATATATATATTATATATATATATATATATATATATATATATATATATATATATATATATAAAATGAATATGGGAGAGACGGGTAGTGGATGGGTACAACTAAAAATAAAGTATGGACCGAGTTCGGAATACGTTTGAAAGAAATCAAAGGATTTCAGGTTGGTTGGATATTTGCTTCCTTTAATCTCCCCACCATCAGAGCCCTTCTCCTCCCTTCTTCTGCCCCAAGTCATGAGAAATCTTTCCCTCCTTTCCCCCAAAAATATCCCCCTTTTGGAGACATTCCAAGGGTAAAGAACCTCCCTGACTCAAGTTCAAGCTCGCAACCATTAATAACAAGGCAGTGGATATATATTTTTTTCCTTTTTAGTTTCTTTGATGCAAAAGTTGTAAAAAGACTAGCAATATATATCGATTCCCTTAATTAGACATCTCACATACGCACAACTACTCAATATTTTAGTTAACTTTTGCGTCAGAAATTAGAATTTTTGTAAATATTGGCAAAATGAGTCAAGAGATGGAGAAAGAGAGAGAGAGAGAAATAAAAGTATCGTAAAACACTTGGCAAGGCCTTCGTGGCAAGATCAGCAGAGATCAACCTTCCTCAAAAACATTTTCTTTTTCTTCCTGTCAACGCCTCTTTAAAAACAACTCATGCTTATGATGTACCAGCATAGGTTCTCACAACTTTTTAATTCTTTAACAAAAAAAATATTACTATATATATATATATATATATATATATATATATATATATATATATATATATATATATATATATATATATTATATATATATATATATATATATATATATATATATGCAAAGAGGGTATAAATTTTCCTATACAATTTTTTTTAAAATGCGACAATATAAAACTTTTTAAAACTCAATCACAAGAAGATATGGAACGGATATTGAAGGGCTAAGTCTCAATTTAAACTTGGTTCAAAAGAAAAGCTCGCACTCGAAGATCTCCCCCCCCCCCACACTCCCGGACCCTCCTTCGCCTCTTCCCCTCGTCACAAACGTTTAAGTGAAGCGCTTTTAATAAATTATCCTTCGAAAGAAGCAAAAGAAACAGAAATACAATTCAACTCTATAATAGACGAAGACTTATAACAAGACACAGACCAGAAAAAGTCCAAAACTGTCCCTTCTCTAACCTATATTTAAAACTCATTTTTAAATGTTTCTCATGTGTGGTTTATAAGATTTGGTCTTTATTCCATTCAATTCTCAATGGTTTTCCAACAAAATTAACATACATCATCAACATTACAACAACTAACGAAATAATTACAAGATATAGTGAATTTTCTTCAGCTAATAAGAATCACAAATAAAAATAATAATAATAATAATAATAATAATAATAATAATAATAATAATAATAATAATAATAATAATAATAATAATAATAAATAGCTAATGATGAAGTTAAATATTGTTAGAAATTGTCAACAATAGAAAATTGGTTTAAATAAGAAAGAAGATTCCCAAATGAACATTGTGTGTGTGTGTGTGTATATTGCGCGAGAGATTAAATATGAAATTCTAAAAGCTTTTCATAATTTATCAGTGTTTTATAAAGTCAAAAAATACCCTATGGTATAAATACTGAAGAGAGGGCAAGAGAAGAACCTAATTCATTCGAGTTCATATAAGACAGGAGCAAAAGCCAACAGAAACAAATCCAAGAAGGGGTTCGAAGAGTGACGCTGTGACGATCAAGAAACAAGAAATGGTTGTTGCCACTCGCACGACTCACACAGACGAGAAGCACCGGAAAAGCACAAGTCGTCACACAGGAAACAGAACCATCGTCAACAGAGTACCGAAAAGAGCGCATTATATATATATATATATATATATATATATATATATATATATATATATATATATATATATATATATATATATATATTAATAATATATATATATATATATATATATATTATATATATATATCGAAAAGCAAATCTGCTTTCAAGAGTAATACCCACACACTCACACACACACACATATACAACGTACACAAATGCCCAAAAAATTATGCTGCCAATTTTCCCCCATCTCCAAGTAGTTCAAACCAAATTGGTATAAGGACATACCAATTCACCCAAATGTCAATCATCATTCCATATCACTTTTGAGGTCAAATCTTGAACACCAATCTTAGATGCCCACACAAACTCATCTTCTGCAGGATGGTCATTATTAACCATCTTCTCCAGGATGCAAACCCTTAACCATCTTCTGCAAGATGCCCACTCTTAACTACCTTCTGCAGGATACTCACCATCAAACATCTTTCGTAAGATGCCCACCCTTAACCATCTTATCCAGGATGCCCACCCTTAATCATCATTTTGAGGATGTTTACCTTTAAATATCTTCTGCGGGATGCCCACCCTTAACTATCTTCTGCAAGAAGGGTATAAATGCAAATTATAACACGACTAACATCCATTAAATATGATAAAACAATTAATAGGCAGATGTTATAACTTACACATATATTGTGACAGGCAATATATATATATATATATATATATATATATATATATATATATATATATATATATATATATATATATATATATATATATATATATATATATATATATATATATATATATATATATATAATAGAAATATGGTGAAACGGTAAAGTATTTCCAATTCTAGAGGATTAGAATCATGACGGCGAAAGACTGTGTCAGCCAAGCTCGAAAAATATGTTATAATTATAAATTACTCAACATCATGAACTAACTTTATTCATAATTCCTTTACACACGCATTTTGTGTGTCTGTGTCTATATATATATATATATATATATATATATATATATATATATATATATATATATATATATATATATATATATATATATATATATATATATATATATATATATATATATATATATATATATATATATATATATAGAGAGAGAGAGAGAGAGAGAGAGAGAGAGAGAGAGAGAGAGAGAGAGAGAGAGAGAAAGAGAGAAAGAGAGAAAGAGAGAAAGAGAGAAAGAGAGAAAGAGAGAAAGAGAGAAAGAGAGAAAGAGAGAAAGAGAGAAAGAGAGAAAGAGAGAAAGAGAGAAAGAGAGAAAGAGAGAGAGAGAGAGAGAGAGATTCCTTAACAGAAAAGATATTATAGTATCTGGGAATCTATTGACCGAAGGAGTGTGATGGTTCCTGATAAAGCAACTACTTTTGTCCCCTGGAGCGGCCTCCGTTGCCTCGAGATCTTGCTAAAATACGAGAGGAATATGAAAAACGAAGAAGAAACACATTATAGATGGTTCTGCACAAAGGACACCAGATGTGTTCCTCATGACGCTTGGCGGGGGAAGACGCATCCCTAAATGTAAACAATATAATGAATGCTACCCAAAAACGGCTTTTCGTTACAAAGAAACGTTTTCAGCATCATATATATATATATATATATATATATATATATATATATATATATATATATATATATATATATATATATACTTCAAATGAAAAATTAGGGGTGAAGGTGATTTTGGGTTAAGGGAGGCGAAGTCTGAAGATTGTATGAATTAGTAGTGAAATATCTGCAAACAACATATTTTTTTTTAAGTTAAACATGAGCGAATGCGGAACACTTAATGGAGCCCCATCTTCATTCGGGGTGGCATCACCAGTTGGAACTTAGAACACGAAGGGGAATAAAAGTTTTTGAATGCGAACATACTTGGGAACAAAAACTTTGGCAAATCTTTTAATTTTGGAAAGATTTTAATGAAATATTAATCAAAAGCATTTTCATGTCATCATATTTACTTTACATTTGCTAATTACATTTCGCTGTTCAAACTCAAGAGGTTGAGTTTTCAGTACAAGCTTTATTTCGGAACTCCATCTTAGTATATTTTAAAGTTCATTTCTAAGTTTTAATTAATACTTAACCTCAACTTTTTTAATTAATTTCAATACAGAAACTTTTAACTTATTACGAAACAACATGGGTTTAAATGACTAATCCTCCATCCACATTTGGAAAAGATTGCCATAAGCCCATCTGGAAAGGTCAGAGATATTTAAAATAAATGTCAAGTGGACCATGCTTGAATGATCATTTCCAGGTTAGATTGCTCACTGAAAACTTTTTAAACCCTTCTCATTAACCAACAGCTGAGGAAATGAAGTTAAAACTGTTTCGATGTAAACTTCCAGTTCGATTGGTGACTGAATGATAGTAAGAGCCAACAGTTGCGGAAATGAAGATAAAGTATCCCAATATTGATTATTAGGATATAGTGCTGCCTGAAAGTTTTAGTAGAAGGATGGAAGGGGAATTTACCTAATTGTTCCACTCCATTCAAACAAAATGAGAAAAGAGTGAAAAAATTCAAATGGATACTCTAATCCTACTTGGACTTCATAATCTAAAATACTTTCTTTCAATAAAGTCTATTACAACCTTGATATTAATTCAAAGTCTAATTCAAAGTCTAATTCAAAGTCTTTTCGTAACTTTGATATTGAGTTAAACCATCAAAACCAAATAACTTCTACAAACCTCATTCAAAATTTTAAAAAAAAATTACACGGTAAAATATTAATTATCTACATCTAAAACTTAACATCTCTGTTGTTTATCTCGATAATACTAATAATAATAGTAGTAATATTTAGTAAAAACATAGAACAATCAGATATGGAAGTCATACTAAAAACCAAAAACTTTCTTTATTCAAATGAAGCATAAGGAGACGATATATATATATATATATATATATATATATATATATATATATATATATATATATATATATATATATATATATATATATATATATATATATATATATATATATATATATATATATATATATATATATATATTATAATAAATTATCAATTATTATCTGATACCATCGTATATTTTTTATATTGCCAAAACCTCCTACTTCAAAACTATATATATATATATATATATATATATATATATATATATATATATATATATATATATATATATATATATATATATATATATATATATATATATATATATATATATATATATATATATGAAATCAAATTATTTTTATTAGCTGTGTAAACAACGATTGTAGCTATAATTAAGCTGATAACTTTGGAAAGTCATGTCATTAATATTCGTATCTTCGTAATAAAAATATAAATGAAACAAATTTAATTAAAAAAAATGAAAAAAAAAATAAAAAATAAAACCATGTCTATCAACGAAAACGAAATATTTCAGAGGTAACTATTATATTCGTTATGTTTCATATCATTGCCAGACGTATGTTTCTATTACTAAAAAAAAATAATAAAAAAAATTAACTAATAAATATATAAATAAAAAACAAAAGCGATAATATAACTACTAAAATTTTCATTCATAAATAATATCAAAAAGTTTTCATAAATACGAAAGCCACCATCCTTTTTAAAGCCTTACATGAAAAATAAATAATTTCATTATTATTATCCGTTCTCCGCTCAGCTGGCTGAGAGAGTAAACTGGCTGCCTGGCTGAAACCTTTTGGTTGGGTCTTTTCGTTTTGAGCTTCTGAAGATGGTAAATGATAATGGTATTTTACTCTTATTTCGCGTACACCGTTATTTAGATATATGAAACTTAACACATGCATGAAACAAATCTATTTACTTACATTCCAAGAAGAATTAATCACAATAAGTAATCCATTAAAACACAAAAACAATATAACTTATATAAGAACCGTCGTATGCGATACGGCTGCTGTCTGGCTGAGCAATGAGCGTTCCTCGCCTCTTAGTGGAAGCCGCACCAACCAGAACAAGAATACGCCATCACTGACTGTAACACCATTCGCTCAAAGACCTCGCCTTCATGTCTCGTACCATCAGCATGAAACATTTTCCAATCTTCAACTTCATTATTTCGTTCTTTGTCGAGACCTTTTTTCTTGTCTGTAACTTCTTTTGCTTGGATGCCTTTGCATTATATAGTATTTCAAATTATTTATATGAGAATTTATTACAGAACTTTAAAATGCCAAACCCGTTGGAAATCAAAGTTTTATTGACCAACCTCAAGTTATTGACTTATTGATAAAAGTATTAAATATTTTCTTTCTAGGAGGCTATCACTTCATGTTCAAAATAAATAGAGGTCTAAATATTTTATTTTCGTATTTTTGATTACCTATTTGTATATATATTTATGGTTGTGGTAGAAGCTATTAAACATGTACCACGTGAGCTAGCTGATGAATAATATTTTTAAAAAATAAATCTGAGGTAATAAAGGTAAAATATTCACAACATTCTTTGATGTAAAAGTCATAAGTTAAAAAAAAAAAAAAAAAAAAACAAATATGCGTGCGTCATACATCTGGAGGTTTCCGGCTTACGAAGCGAGAGCTGGGAATCAAAACACACCATGTCTGAATCAGGCTATTTATGTACCAGCAATCATGGCGTCTTTTACTAATGGCTCTCCGAGTCTCTTACTTTTTCCCTCCCGTCTTTATCGTCTTTATTCATTTCTGTTTTTTTCTTTTACGAATACAACTAAGAGATAAGTCAAGTTTTGCGTTTTTTAGACCGTTGTTAATGGGGATAATTATTTTGTGAGAATTTTACATGAGTTTGGGATTGAAATTATTAATACGGCGTAGAAAATAAATTAAATGTGACAACAGCTGTACCATATGACCCCCTCAAGGCAAGCAAAGAGAACTCGTCAAGCTCGAAGAATACGAAGGTTCTGAATATTTATTCAGTAATGTTATAATTTTTAAAGAAACTTACAAATGCGTCACACTTTTTCAAGGATTCCTCTTTTAGGCTCTTTACCTCATTATATATATATATATATATATATATATATATATATATATATATATATATATATATATATATAATATATATATATATATATATATATATATATATATATATATATATATATATATATATATATATATATATATATATATATATATATATATATATATATATATATATATATATATATATATATATATATATATATATATATATATATATATATATATATATATATATATATATATATATATAATATAATATATATATATATATATATATATATATATATATATATATATATATATATATATATATATATATATATATATAATATATAATTAATAATATATATATATATATATATATATATATATATATATATATATATATATATATATATATATATATATAATATATATATATATATATATATATATATATATATATATATATATATATATATATATATATATATATATATATATATATATATATATATATATATATATATATATATATATATATATATATATATATAATATATATATATATATATATATATATATATATATATATATATATATATATATATATATATATATATATATATATATATATATATATATATATATATATATATATATAGTATATATATATATATATATATATATATATATATATATATATATATATTATATATATATATATATATATATATATATATATATATATATATATATATATATATATATTATATATATAAATATATATAAAAATATATGCTTTCCCTAATTTTAGTTCTCAAATTTTTTTTTTATTGAGAAGTTGTTAAGAAGACTTTTAATAAACTAAAAGTGAAATAAATAACTAAAATAAGAGAGAGAGAGAGAGAGAGAGAGAGAGAGAGAGAGAGAGAGAGAGAGAGAGAGAGAGAGAGGCTTGTAAAAATTATTTTATTTCTTTATGAAATAATCTGTTGAGAAGAAAATACTGAAAGCCAAAAATAAATTACATTGTGAAAATTAGAAAGTGCGCCGACTTTACAAATGCATTCGTTCTTTTTATAGAGTTGAATGTTGATGGTATTGGCAGTCGTTTTACATTTAAATCCGTGTTTGTGGGAGTGCGTCACATTTATACTCCATGACTCATTTTTTTTTCCTCTACGAATTAAAAAAATTGTAGGCCACTAAAAAAAATTTTTTTATTTTCTTTTTATAGTTTCAGTTATTCAGTAAATATTACAAGAGTTTTGTTTTAATTTTATTAATAACTTTGAATTTAAAATTTGCTTCTCGAATATTTTTAGATTTTTATGTCTGAAAATTATTCTCCAAATGTTTTCGCTTTTTAAAAAAAAAGAAATCATAAAATCAAATTAGGAAGAACACCTTCACGCAAATAAAATAATACTTAAAAAAATACCTTTAATTATTTTATTTTTTTTTTTTTTTCAAGTTCAGCTTCAGCTTAACCTCTTTCAGGGTTTTGGACAGTGTTGAACTCCCAAAATTTTAATAACCGGTTTTCTTCTTAGTTAAAGAACTTTACAACCGGGTTACTTCCCCTTTTTATTAAACATTAAAATAGTTAACAATAATTCGCTTTATTTAAAATAAAAAATAAAAAAAAACCTCCAGCTCCCCATTGGTTTTGAAGATTTATAAAAAGGGAAATAATTTGTAGCATATAATAAAAAGTCCGTGGCATGAGCTTTGAGAGACCTTCCACCTATTATAATCCTTTTTCAATTCATTTTGCGAAACGAAGAGCACCCGGGAGCATCCGAGAGCACCTCAAAGCTCTCCAGAACACTGCAGAAAAAAAAAAATAATTAATTACTATTAATTACTATTAATTACTCGGAAAAATATTATTATCCTTTCTTATACATAAAAAGATATACAGTTCAATTTTAATATATTTATAGTAATGCATATTAATAATAATAATAATAATAATAATAATAATAATAATAATAATAATAATAATAATAATAATAATAATAATAATAAAATACTTTTT
>SEYY01012458.1:70000-75000 GCA_009176605.1 Armadillidium nasatum
GGAAGGAAGGCAATCGGTTTGGATGGAATCTTAATTTTTTTATTTAAAAATTCAATTAAATAAAACACTATATTATAAGACATGTTTATAGATTGCCTCTATATCCTTTTATAGCTTAGACATTCACTGAGTTCCTTTCTTTGTAGTTATTGGTGGATTTCATGTGGAATGTGCTTGTTTGTCTCTACTTGAGAAAATTAAAATAAGAAACACTGAATACTGCCAGAGATAATTGAAAGCTTTTATTAGTGTGCAGGTCACAAGAAAAGGGAAAATGAAGAAGCAATTCTGATCAAATTTTAGCATTCTGTTTGAATCGGTTTATGACAATCAAAATCAAATTATTATATTTTAAAATTTTATATAAAAAGAAATAAAAATTAAGAATTAAATTATGGCAAATGAAGGAGCAACTGAATTTTCGACCGGTTTTTTTCAGTAATTTTTTTTAATAAAAAAAAACAGTTTTTTTATTAAAATCATTAAAGGGTTAGCAAATATTAACTCTCTTTTTAGTTTCGAAAAAATATATATATAATCTTCTAACATATCCGGAAAGAGATTTCATCCCATCAGTAGTAGTAACATCTTACATCTAACTTCCAGTCTCTCTCTCTCTCTCTCTCTCTCTCTCTCTCTCTCTCTCTCTCTCTCTCTCTCTCTCTCTCTCTCTCTCTCTCTCTCTCTCTCTCTCTCTCTCTCTCTCTCTCTCTCTCTCTCTCTCTCTCTCTCTCTCTCTCTCTCTCTTTGGAAGATCTTGCTTCTAGGTAGATTGATTTCCTATGACAGACCTTGAGTGTTTAAATTAATCGAATAAAAGTACCAAATTGCTAGTCCAGTCGCCCTATTGCACACCTACCACTTATAAGAAAAGCTATACCCGAGGGATGACATCGTCAGGTATTTAGCTTAGAGAAGTCCCTTGAGGTTGTTCTCTTCTGGAAACACTGCAATACTTTTACAGTAAAAATTTATTTTTTTGACAAATTTTTAGCACCCTTTTCTTCTTCTTCTTCTTCTTCTTCTTCTTCTTCTTCTTCTTCTTATGTCTCTTATTTCATTAAACACTACCACCCTTATCAATACTAGAAATAAAAATATTTTTATATCCTGGAATTAAATAAAAATTTGAACAACAATGAATGCATTTCCTGCCAATGAAAATTAGCTTCAAAGTAAATATATCCCGAATTCAAACACATAATAGAACAGACGAATAACTTCCCTAATTGGGTTTTAGGGTCTGAGAATGAGACCCCTCTTCTATATTATCTCTCTTTTCCTCCTTATTACTATGAAAGCAGCCTGTAGAGATTTCCATACATGCCGGATATGGTGTTAACCATAATATATATATATATATAATATATATATATATATATATATATATATATATATATATATATATATATATATATATATATATATATATATATATATATATATATATAATAATGTAGCTAACAATGTAGGAAAAGATACCATTTTATTATGCTTTAATAACACATGCTTAAGGCAATATATAATAAATAATTAACAGTTATTACGATAGACGTTTCGGGCTACCTAAGCCCATTATCGATATCATCTGTAAATAAAGTAAAATGAATAACAATCAGAATAAATATTTTAAAGATAATTATAATCACAAATTAGCAAATTAATAACACTTTAAGAATATTATTAGTAATTAAAATCAAAATTCAAATCAACTACAAATTAAGTATACTAAACTTTGTGAACAGAGTAAGGATACAAATTAACAAATATGCAAATTGAGATTTTGTCAAACTGGTTGTAGTCTGTAGTTACTTGGTTGTAGAAGTTCACAAATACATCTGGTTGAAATAGATATATTAGGAGTGTAGAATTGAGGTTATTTAATGGTAGGGTTATAAATGGGTGAGTTGAGGTTAACCTATCAGGGGAGAGATGGAAGAGGCTGATTGATTGAGCGTAGGTTGGAGTTGTCTGATATGCAATGATTCTAATATTTTGCGGTCTAAGGTATTTGAAGAAGATGTCAAGATACTAAAATCTGAAAATTGTAGGGGGTGATTTTGGGAGTATGAGTGGTCACGAATGGGGGAGTTTTCAAGGGAAAGGAGAGGTAGATTGGTAGATTGGTACAGAAGGAGGTGCCGAGATGCTTGTGAACTCTAAACTTAAGTTGTAGCCCTGTTTGGCCAACGTAAAGAGCATTACATCTCGTACAAGAGAAAAAGCAAACTATAGAAGGTACAAGCAGAGTTGGCAGTTTTGTTTTATATTTGAAAGAATGAGTTTATTGAGAAGGCATTGATTCCTATTAAGTGTGCTTATATATATATATATATATATATATATATATATATATATATATATATATATATATATATATATATATATATATATATATATATATATATATATAATATATATATATATATATATATATATATATATATATATATATATATATATATATATATATATATATATATATATATATATATATATATATATATATATATATATATATATCAATACAGAATGAAATTTATGAAAATGCTTTTCCTTTTTAATTTATTCCCAAAGTTCGAAGTGGAAATTGTATTAACGAGTATCTCACTAATATCTTCAGACCCACCCTCCATTTTCCTACTTACTCAAACAAAAAATATACTTAAAACTTACGCATATAGGATCACTTACATCTCAACATAACAGAAATATTCTTAATTTAATTGAATCTACATTCCCGCAATGCCAGTTCATTCTTATAAATTATAACTCCCTCTCAATTTAAAACTTCTTCTGACACAAGGAGTCTCACCCCATGTTTTTCAGATCCTCATTAATTTATTTATTTAAGTGTACCAGCTGTAATGCGGAGTAATAGGTAGGCCAAACTGGTCTACAATTAAAAGTGAGGATTGATAAACATAGAAGAGTTTCCTTTAGTACGGACCTTCCTCTTTGCTCTCCTGTACACTCTGACATAAAAGACCATGGAGATACCCACCCTTTTTATTCTTCTAATTTCTCTATTCTTCAACATGCATCTCCCTTCTTGATCGTAGGATTTTGAAGTTTTATATATAAAAACTCATTGCCCATCCTTAAATGATCAAGCTTCTATTGTCGTTTTCACTCAATAATGAAGTTTTTTTCTCAAAATAGTCAAGCCTTTTTTTTATTTATGTTATTTCAATTTCAATATTATTACTTTATTTTTTATTATTTTATTGTAATTATTATTTTAAATATCATATAGATAGTTAATGAATTTATATTTTGATTGTATTTTAAAATATAAATTTGTAAAATTTAGTTTGTGCTGAAGACGGACTGAGATACAGTGTGAAACGTTCACAGTGTATTAAATGAGTGTGTGGAAACTTTTAGTACAGGCTTTGATCTTTTTAATTAAATTAAGGTTCACTAGGAAAGAAGCTATCTCAACTTTATATATATATATATATATATATATATATATATATATATATATATATATATATATATATATATATTATATATATATGTGTTTCAGCAAATGATAAATAAACATTGCAGTAGTTTGTGCGTATCTTAGAATGGTTAAAAGGCGATTATTTTTTTTTCTGCTCTAAAGAAAAATGTGAAGCGAAAAACGATAACACAGAAAGTCAAAATCACAGAAACGTGAACATGAGAAGACAGAAAGAGAGAAATGAAAATCTAGTAACTCTCTAAATTGACATTTAAATTTTAAAAATATAGAGAATATAGATCGAGATTTCCTTAACTAATTTTTGTTCTCTATTTATAATAGGAAACCACTCTTCTTTTTCTCTCACTGAATATAATTTTTCTTCTGTTGGAAATGTCGTTTCTGCTCAAAGTTTCATTTCTTAAAATTTTTCAATATTTAATAAATAAATTTTGATTACTTTTTTTCAAAGATTTGGAATTAAGATTTGATTTCCTGTCTTATTTCTGTATTAAAAGCTTAGTTAATAGAGAAATGTTTTCATATAGAATTGAATTATATTCAGGAATATTTTATGATAATAATGAATGCATATTTCTATTCTAAAATTAGACAATGATAAACAAAAAGAGAAAAAAAAAGTTAAATGGTTGACGCCCAAACTATTGCTGTTAGTCCTCTCTCCTACAATTTAACTCATTGAATAAAAGTACAAAATTTTCACTCTCTCTCTCTCTCTCTCTCTCTCTCTCTCTATATATATATATATATATATATATATATATATATATATATATATATATATATATATATATATATATATATATATATATATATATATATATATATATATATATATATATATATATATATATATATAGAGAGAGAGAGAGAGAGAGAGAGAGAGAGGAAGTAAATTATTGCTCCATTTATATTTCCAATCTAGTGAGTGATTGATGGAACGAAGAATTTTTGCACAGTTACAATTTTTCACGAACAAAAAGTGAGGCTACGTAAAAATGGAAATTAAATGGGCTACACGCTAAATAAATAAATTATATATTGAGAACTATAAATTTGAAATAAAAATAAAATTAAAAAGTTATTAATAAAATTAGAAGTAAGAAATTCATTTTTTTTACCTTTGTAATTTAAAAGTATTTCCCAGATTAATTTAATGGTTGTTGCTATGATTTGTGAAGCTCCGTAATATCTGTTAAGACAAATAACTCTTCATAGCAGATACTACAGATATTCCTTGAAGTGAAGTTGAGATGGAATTCTGTAGAAGTTGAATTTACAAACAGAATATGAGGGCCTTGCGGCGAAACATCTTCTAATTTGTACCTCGGCCACCAAACACTTCCAATCAATGGTTTCTCTTTAGAAAGAAAAGAAAGGAGGAGCTGAAATCTGGAGTCAATACGTAGACTTATGGATGAAGAGGATTAGAAATGTTATGGATGAAGAGGATTAGAAATGTTATGGATGAAGAGGATTAGAAGTGCTACTGAGATCAGTTCCTAATTAAATGATGAATTGAATGTGG
>SEYY01012458.1:87500-90000 GCA_009176605.1 Armadillidium nasatum
AGTATATCACCAGTAGACGTCGAAGGTCAAAAAACATACTGATAATCAGAAAGAAGGGAATGGGATTCCAGATGATCTAAGAAATGAAAGTTGAGAAGGGTTTCAAAGATCTTAGAAAGAATACAAGTGAGAATTATAGGGCGATAGTTAGAAGGATCAGAGTAGCTACCTTTCTTCGAAATAGGCTGAATTAATCAGCACTTCCAACATTGAGAGAAAGTACTAGTATTGAGGCATAGAGAGAAAGTTGAACGAGGGACGGAGCCAGTTCAGAAGTACACTCCTTTAAAAGTCGTGGTTGAGTGCCATCCGGGTCTCTTGCCTTCCAAACGTTCATAGTTTTTAGGAGCCCATGCACCTGGTCAAATATAATCACAGGTAAAGGCATGGGACATCTGAGAGGAGAAGAAGTAGGAGGAAGAATGCCGGAGTTGTTCAGGGTTGAATTAGAGGAGAACAGGAGGCAGAAGAGATTAGCCTTTTCAGTTGGAGTGTTAGCAACAGAACCATCAGAGAGAATAAGATAGGGAAAGGAAGACTATATATATATATATATATATATATATATATATATATATATATATATATATATATATATATATATATATATATATATATATATATATATATATATATATATATATATATATATATATATATATATATATATATATATATATATATATATATATATATATATATATATATATATATATATATATATATATATATATATATATATATATATATATATATATATATATATATATATATATATATATATATATATATATATATATATATATATATATATATATATATATATATATATATATATATATATATATATATATATATATATATATATATATATATATATATATATATATATATATATATAGACAGATCGAAGAGATGGAAGAGTATGAGGCAAATAAAAGAAGGCAAATTACCTGAGAAAAACTGTTCAACTTTGGGGGAAAATTTAGTTCGAAAATATAAATGAAAACATTCAAAGGTTTTTCCTTTGAATAATCATTGAAATTGCTTTTTAAAACTCAAAAACACTATGAGGAAAGAAGGGAATAAATAAATGAAAAACAAAGATCGAAAAAAATAAAGAAAGGAATAAAGAAATGAAAAAGAAGGTTAGAAAGAAATAAAGAAGAAAGAAAAAAGAAAGAAAGAAATAAAAAATAATCAAAGAAAAAGATTAAAGAAATGATAAAGAAAGATTGAAAGAAACAAATATAGAAAGAAAAAAATCAACTGATTCCAATATGGTTGATGCAATGAATTTTCTCTTGGTATCAGAAATTCTTTCAAGCAACAAGAAACTAAAGACAATTATACGATAAAATGATTAGTTTTTATTGCAATTTAAAAAGAAAAGAAAAAAAGGTATTCTAACAGTAATCATCTCGATTGGTCAAAAATAAAGGAAGAATAATATTCTAAATTATGTCAAATAGTTGAGCACTCTTTAGAAAAATCTTAAAAGATAAAAGCAAGAGCCAACAAAGAATCTATTTGTTCCTAGCCAACATAAAAATGAAGAAAAGTTCAATTGCTATAATGTTACTTATGCTTGGTAATATTCAAGTGGTAAACTACAGTTTTTAATCAGTATTATTATAATTATATGTAAATTTGTAAACGTTCGAGATTAGGGATGAGGGATTGAGTAGTGAGGATATTATATATATATATATATATATATATATATATATATATATATATATATATATATATATATATATATATATATATATATATATATATATATATATATATATATATATATATATATATATATATATATATATATATATATATATTAGCCGCATTTGTCAAAAATTTATTTAAAGAAACGATTTTCTTTAAACAGATTTTGAAAATGTTTTTTTCCTCAACCCATTAGTAAAATTACTAAACACTATTAACGAATATAATAAATTTAAACGATAAAAAACATTAAATTAAAATTTAATTTTTTCTATCTTTTATTTTAAATCCCAAATTTTTCCCATTGTGAATTTTCAATATTAAATAGAAAATCTTTTAAAATTATGTTCCCGGTTTCATTCTTTCATTTATCTACACAATAAATGCTTTACAATTGTTTTCATATATATATATATATATATATATATATATATATATATATATATATATATATATATATATATTATATATATATATATATATATATATATATATATATATATATATATATATATATATATATATATATATATATACATATCATATATATATATATATATATATATATATATATATATATATATATATATATATATATATATATATATATATATATATATATATATATATATATATATATATATATATATATATATATATATATATATATATATATATATATATATATATATATATATATATATATATATATATATATATATATATATATATATATATATATATATATATACTATATATATATATATATATATAT
>SEYY01012458.1:110000-115000 GCA_009176605.1 Armadillidium nasatum
TATATATATATATATATAATATATATATATATATATATATATATATATATATATATATATATATATATATATATATATATATATATATATATATATATATATATATATATATATATATATATATATATCAGATTTAGGTATATTTTGTTGTATGAGTAAAATGTGGAATGTTTTTCAAGTAAGAAATGTCGGTATTGATTAAAAGTTCTTCTAAAATAACTTCCAAGAAAATGAATTTTTTCCTACGAGTAACTAAATCGAAAATCAAAAGCCTCAGATTTTATTTTACTTTTTATTTTTTTTATTTATTTATTTTTTTTTTTTTCGACTATTTAATTGGAAGAGAAATCCGATTTTGTTACAAAAATTCAAGTTTTTATGTAAAAAAAAAAAAAAAAAAAAAAAAAATTATTGAATGAAAATTTAATTCACTTTCGAAGGGGATCTCGTTTTGTAGAGTTCGATTCGAGCTGAGTTCAAAACGAAAATCGCTTTCCCTCTTCCCCCCCCCTCCCCCCTACCTTTTATACTTATTTAAAACTCTTGTAAATGACATATAACCTTTAAAAGAGTTTCAGGAATTGTAAAAGTACTTTTAATATTGTTTTATTGACGGATATATTTCATGCAAATTTGAGACAGAAACATTTTGTCCAACAATCTTAATTCTCACTCTCGAAGTTCAAAACATGATCTGGAAGAAGGGAGACGGTTTCATCAATATATAATATATATATATATATATATATATATATATATATATATATATATATATATATATATATATATATATATATATATATATATATATATATATATATATATATATATATATATATATATATATATATATATATATATATATATATATATAAGGCTTGAGTTGAAGTACAAGTACTTATATTTGTTCTTGTACTAATGTACCAATATGTGCAAAGAATAGAAATAGCAGAAAATTTTGTACCTACAGTCTTTTATAAAAGTTTGAAATTTCTCCAATCGCCTCTCTCTCTCTCTCTCTCTCTCTCTCTCTCTCTCTCTCTCTCTCTCTCTCTCTCTCTCTCTCTCTCTCTCTCGTTCTTATTGGAGTTTAAAGACTTCTTCCGAAGCTATTTCACTTTTCGCCCTACAGTTAGTTCGAATTAACTACTACTGTTATAATAATAATAATAATAATTATAATAATAATAATAATAATAATAATAATAACAATAATAATTATAATAATTTCTGAATGTCTGAACGTATACTTATAATAATAAAAATGAGAGAAAATTCATGAATGTAGGTTGTGTTTCTGTCTTTAATGAGGATGGTTCGAAGACTTCCGCTAAACCGCTAAAAATGTTCACCAATGAACTAATTGAACAAAAACAAAAGCTTCAGTTACTCATTTTAATTAAGCTTTACAATTAGTTAATTAGTTCTATGCATCCTAATTAATCATGATAAGTGTCATTGTGTTTTAATATATATATATATATATATATATATATATATATATATATATATATATATATATATATATATATATATATATATATATATAAGATATATATATATATATATATATATATATATATATATATATATATATATATATATATATATATATATATATATATATATATATATGTCTTCCCGGTGGGCAAAGGCCCAAGGCCTACCAATATCCACCGGAGTTGGAAGCAATCGGATTCGGGGTCGCTAATGGCCGACGTGACCCGATACACGGCGTTTAAAAGTGTGCAAGTCAAAGGAAGTTGGGAAAACAGATAAAGGGAGTGTGTTCCAGACTTTACCAGTAGAGTACATGTAAGATTGAGCATAGCGGTTAAGTGGCTCGAACGGTAGGTGATTGAACTCACGTGCTTGAAGGCGCCGGTTCGATCCCACTTCGGGATCCTAGGTATATACTACCTAGAAAGTTCCTCTCCTCGAATAGGGCAATGCCCTGTGAGATGTGAACTTTTTAAAAAAAAAAAAAAAAAAAAAAAAAAAAAAGTCTGGGGTCGGAGAGTTGGACAGAGAAAGGATGAGACAGTGTAGAAAGACGTGTCGCACGAGCCCTTCTCAGTGGAGGAGGTATGCGACGTGAGAGTTCAGAAGAGCAGTGTCCATTGTAATAGCGATAGTATAGAGAGAGTGACGCAACAATTTGACGGGAAGAAAGAGATTGGAGAGAGTTAGTAAGAGCAGGAGAGTTGATAAGACGAAAAGCCCTAGACTCCACCTTTTCAAGATGAGCTGTATGTGTGGAACCACCCCAGATGTGCGAAGGCATACTCCATACAGGGGCGAACAACACCCCTATATAGAGCAAGCAACTGGGGTGGCGTGAAGTAATTCTGAAGGCGCCTCAGAACACCCAACCTCTTAGAAGCTTGTTTAGAGAGAGAAATAATGTGATCTTTCCAAGAAAGATCACGAGAAAAGGAAACACCGAGAATATTGAGAACAGATGAAGGTTTGAGTTGAGTGCTTTCGAAGAAGATGTCATAGTTGTGTGGAAGATTGTGTCGAGTAGAAAGATGGAGGAATTGAGTTTTTGAGGCATTGAAAACGACCATGTTTTCTCTGCCCCAATTTGAAATGAGAGATAGATCAGAGGTCAGTTGCTCCAAGGCAATCCTTCTTGCGTCTAATAACTGCTGTTGGGAGGGACGTCTTTCAAATTGAAAGGAATAATGAAGGGTGGAGTCATCGGCATTGAAGTGTATAGGAGACGAAGTAATAGAGAGAAGGTCATTGATGAAAATTAGAAAAAGAGTTGGAGAAAGGACAGATCCTTGAGGAACACCACTATTTATAGATTTATAGGAGGAACGGTGGCCGTCTACAACAGCTGCTATAGAACGACCAAAAGGAATATATATATATATATATATATATATATATATATATATATATATATATATATATATATATATATATATATATATATATATATATATATATATATAGAGAGAGAGAGAGAGGAGAGAGAGAGAGAGAGAGAGAGAGAGAAAGAAAGAGAGATTGAGAGAGACATTATATATATATATATATATATATATATATATATATATATATATATATATATATATATATATATATATATATATATATATATATATATATATATATATATATATATATATAGATAGATAGATAGATAGATAGAGAGAGAGAGAGAGAGAGAGAGAGAGAGAGAGAGAGAGAGAGAGAGAGAGAGAGAGAGGAGACATTATATATATATATATATATATATATATATATATATATATATATATATATATATATATATATATATATATATATATATATATATATATATATATATATATATATATATATATATATATATATATATATATATATATATATATATATATATATATATATATATATATATATATATATATATATATATATATATATATATATATATATATATATATATATATATATATATATATATATATATATATATATAGTACACTTAAGGATGCTCAAACGTAAAAGCCTTAAGAGTAACTATGGAGACTTGAGTTGATTTTATTTGCAAATCTTTTAATGATGTCTTGTCCCAGAGTGACGACGAAGGTATAATGGGAAAAGATTGTTTTTCCACTGAAATATGTAATATGTTAATTTGACATTAAGATTATATAGATTTTTTTAAAATACAGATTTAAATAAGGGCTAATTTTTTTGGAAATTGGGATGGAATATAAGGATTATTTATTTTTTACCGAAATATTCACTTTTAATTGCCAATTAATAGGACGCACAACTTTAATTGGGGAATATTTTTGAAATTTGGGTTGAAACTGATTTGTGAAAGCAAATTTCAAATTAAGTAATGTTTGAGATAAATTCGAAAAATATTTCCGGGGTTGAATAAAAAAGTCTGTATGTAGGTGATTATACATTTGTAAATGGTTAAATTGTTGTTAAATCAAGATTGACAAGCTTGGTTTTTCATTTCACTTCTAAACTCCTAAAAATAGACGTTTCTACGGAGCACGTAAGACACCTAATGCTTTGAGTTAACATAGTCAGAGGACATAATACATAAAACATTTAATGCTCTGATTTAGCATTGTCAGAGGACATAATGCATAAAACATATAAAGCAGAGGACAAAATGCATAAGACATATAACGCAGAGGACATAAAATAAGACACATAATGCTTTGAGTTAGCATAGTCAGAGGACATAATGCATAAGATATGCAATGCTCTGATGGCATAATACATAAAACATGTAACGCTCTGATTTAACATTTATTCAGAGAACATTAGATAAGACACGTAATGTTGTGATATAGCATAGCAATATTTCATTAGAATGAACCAACCTGAATAGCTTATTTATGTTGCTTATGTTGTATATTCATTAAACGAAAAGAATTCCCGAAGATATATATATATATATATATATATATATATATATATATATATATATATATATATATATATATATATATATATATATATATATATATATATATATATATATATATATATATATATATATAAGGTGATTTCGGAGAAGAACTTCCGAATGCAACTGAATAAATGGAAAGAAATTAAAAAATGTGAAATATGACATTAATTATTTTTCACTCTATTAACATAAAGGAAAAAAAGTTATAATAAGAGTTCTATAAAGTAAATTATGAATGTTTTTCTGTATCTTTTTGCATTGACAGTTTTATGATTAAAATCTACAAATAATTAATAAATAAATAAATGCAAATTAAATAAATAAATAAAAGATAAATTTTTCATGTTCTAAGAAAATGTTTTAGTTTTATGTCTCCTCGAAATAATTTTAAAAAGAAAAATAAATTCTCGGGATAATATATATATATATATATATATATATATATATATATATATATATATATATATATATATATATATATATATATATATATATATATATATATATATATATATATATATATATATATATATATATATATATATATATATATATATATATATATATA
>SEYY01012458.1:120000-125000 GCA_009176605.1 Armadillidium nasatum
TGGATTCTTTTACATCCTACATGTTTACATTTAATTTGAAATGTCTCATAATAACACCTATATATTTCATTGATAAAAAAAATGAATCTTGAGTCTAATTTACTTTAGATTGAGTTTAATGCATTTAATCTGCGAGTTTGCTTAGAAAGCTTAAAATTAGTATCATATATATATATATATATATATATATATATATATATATATATATATATATATATATATATATATATATATATATATATATATATATATATATATATATATATATATATATTATCATATGAAAAGTATTATTATTATTATTTGTTTTGATTTTGGTGAAAAGTAAAACTGAAAAGAGAAGTTGAGCTAATGAAAAGTTCTGTTACAGTTTCCTAATTCGAATTTAAATTCATAATTACAATTCTAATTTTTTTCCCATTTTTAACATAATATTACAAGCTATCTATTCTATCGTCAAATCTCTCCTGAAGTTTCACTCTTTTTCATTTTGGCAAACGCCAACTCAAATTCCTCCCTAGTAAATTCTTCTTTCTCCTCAATCATTTCCTAAATCTCCTCTTCCCTTCTCTCCTCTTGATTTTATACTTCCTGTTGCACACTCAACAAAGATTCAAAATACTCTGTCCATTTTCCGTTAATTCTCTTGATGTCACAATACCCTCACTTATGCATGTTTTATGATGTTCACTTTTTTTTTATCTTTCCTGTATGATTTTGCCAGTACATATTTCAAAAACCTATTCCCTCTGAGGTCTTACTCTAACCACTCCCCAAACATTCTTCAGCCTTCCCTCTCATCTCTTCTCTTCTCTGTTTTTGCTTCATTTCTGCTTAGCACATATTCCATTCTTGATTCCGGAGATCTCTTCTAAACCATCGTTTTGGTCTTCCCTTTTGTTGCCCTTTTCACTTTTTCCATCTAACAAGATGTGTGACTTTTTCTTCCATCATCCTTCAATTCTTCTCCCATCACCTCTACAGCTACCTCTTTTAAACATCTCTCAATCTCTGTTCATTTGCTCTCTCTTCCATCCTCCAGCTTATTCATCTTTTCATTCATTTTGTGCTCATACTCAGCTCTTTTATTCTGAACTTTAATGCATTTTGTTTTTATAATATTTCTTAGATTTACTGGTTGATTCCCAGTTTTTTATTTTAATTTTTTTTTTGCCGCTTTCATCCTTTGGTCTGAATCTAAAAACACACCAGGTATGACTTAAACGTTGCACACGACTCTCTTATCTGATGAGAGAAAGTAATCAATTATTGATTTCTGACCAAAACTTCCTGTAATCGAACTCCATCTGTATCTTGTATACATATGCGACTCTCCATGCTGATAGAAACCGTTCATTAATTATCAAGTTGTTTATTACGCACATGTCTATCGATCTTTCTCCTTCTGTATTCTTCACTTCCTCCCCAAAATGACCTACTGTAAAACCTGTTCAATCCCTGCTCTCTCTCTCTCTCTCTCTCTCTCTCTCTCTCTCTCTCTCTCTCTCTCTCTCTCTCTCTCTCTCTCTCTCTCTCTCTCTCTCTCTCTCTTCTAACCCTTGAATTAAAATCTCCCATCATCAAAGATACTGTTCGCACATCCTCTCTATATGCCTCCTCCAATCTTTCCATAACAGCATCTTTCTCCTCCTGACGACAACCTTGCTGCGGTACGTATACCTGAAATAGTCAGAATTTCCTGTTCTCTATTTTCATCAAACGTACATCCTCAATAAAAAGGGACAATTTGGGTCCTATTATAATCATTAGCGACTTCATGTCTACGACCTCCTCCCGACTCCCTGAATACATTTGGACGTAACCCCCTTCTCCCTTCGGGCGATTCAAGTCTCCGCCAGACCCAGGACGTCTATCTTCCTCTCCTTCATAACATCCAAATTCTCCTCCTCTTTATCCCTGTAAGTAGAAATATTCAAAGCGACTGCATCTTTATTTTTTGAGTAGTTGAGTTCAAATTCCGTGTTCGGTTAAAGTTCATCTTCTTTGAATCTGTCTCTTTTCCGAGGCTGTCCTTTGTGAATTGCAAGCAAAGATATTCTTTACCCATTGGCTAGCTAGCTTTCAAGGAGCCTTCCTTCATTATCCGGGCTTGGGACCGGCATGGGATACTAAATGTTTCCCAAGGCTGTAGTTATCATATATATATATATATATATATATATATATATATATATATATATATATATATATATATATATATATATATATATATATATATATATATATATATATATATATATATATATATATATATATATATATATAATATATATATAGTTTCTTGAGGTTTTCAACCTAATGAATATATTCTATATCTTCCTTCCGGAGAAATCTAATTTAAATCAGTTCTTCTGTGGAGTAAAATAACTTTTTTAATAAAATTTGCAAAATCTTTCGTCTGAATTCTTTATAGATTTCCAAAGAAAGATTTATTATTTTATTTTAATATTACCTTAAATTATTGTTTTAAAACATTATAACATTATTATAAAAAAAATAAGATAAATCATCTTAATTTTATATTAAAATAAATGAATAGAGTTTTAAAACATAAAGAATAATAATTATGTTTGTCAGTGTAGCTACTTAGAATGTGTGTGTAACCTAACATTGCAATATATATATATATATATATATATATATATATATATATATATATATATATATATATATATATATATATATATATATATATATATATATATATATATATATATATATATATATATATATATATATATATATATATATATGCAAAACAAAGTTTTACAATATTTCAAAAATCATAATAACAAAATAAAGAGTAAAAACATGCTTGGGTGTACCAATGAAGAATAAATATTTTTAGAAATTCTTTATAATGAGGAATAAATATTTTTATAAAGTATTCTTTATAATGAGAAATAAATATTTTTATAAACTATTTTTTATAAGGAGGAATAAATATTTTTATAAACTATTTTTAATGAGAAATAAATATTTTTATATACTATTCTTTATAATCATTCCTTTTCGGGAAAAATAATCGTGAGGTTAATTTAAGTATAAGGAGATGTTTAAGTTCCAAAAATTTTGAAAGAATTAAGGAAAATTCTACAAGTTTGTTTTAATTTTCTTACCCTAAAAAGATGGATACTTTTTAGCTATTATTTAAGGAATTTTAATACCATAAAATAAAAAATAATTGTTTTGAAATGTCCAAAGAATTTAGACAAATATTTCGATATTTTTGTAAGAATTTTTTATTTCATTCTCATTTAAAAATATTTTTTAAAAAAATATTTCGTTTCCAATTATGTATTAGAGTTAACTGGCGTTTCCCAGCCTCTGTCCATATGGACTTCCAAGAGACCAGTTATTTTAATATAATTTAGTAATATTAATTTAGAAGTATTAATTTTAGAAATATTTTATTTAGGAATATTATAAATAAGTGTATGTGGTCCACATATATTAAGTTAAGACTCAGATGATCCACAAGCAAAAAATGGTTTGAACCCCAAAATTAGACTAAGTAGACAAAAAATGTGATGCTCAAAACATTTTTAGTTTTTACTTAAAATTTCTCAAGATTCATAAAAGTTGCTTCAAAGTTTTATAAAACTAAAAATCTTTTACATATTTAAAACATAAATTTGTAAATTATATATCCGTTCGTGGAGAAGATATTTGTCCTCGTCGGATGTAAAAGGATGTAGATAGTCGTATTAATAGTTTCTGATATATTTAACTGTGCGATTGAGAAATTAGAAATAACACCATTTTGTGTAAAACTCGTGTGAATAACCCTTCTCACAGTCTCGCCTGTTTTTATTTCCAGTTCTGAGACCCCAAACTCAACTGCTACCCTCATTCTTTCTTGTACTCGGCTGGTAAATTCTTAAATCTATTTTCCATTTTAATTTGACTTGAACATTTAAAAGGGTTGTATATCGAAGTATGTCGGCCTTTTATTTATTCTGAAATTTTCTCATCTTTGTTGCATTTTGGTCTGTTTTATTTTTTTGTTTCTTTTGTCAAATTTACTCTGGAGATTATATATATATATATATATATATATATATATATATATATATATATATATATATATATATATATATATATATATATATATATATATATATATATATATATATATATATATATATATATATATTTGCGCTTTTATATATATTTTATTTTTTATATATTTTATATATATATATAATATATATTATATATATATATATATAATTATAATATATATATATATATATATATATTATATATATATATATATATATATATATATATATATATATATATATATATATATATATATATATATATATATATATATATATATATATATATATATATATATATATATATATATATATATATATATATATATATATATATATATATAATATATATATATATATATATATATATATATATATATATATATATATATATATATATATTATATTGAAAAAAAAATAAATAAAAGATAAGAAAAATAAAACACTAATTTATTGATTTAAAAAAAATAAAATAAAACTCATAAAAAAATAATTACTCGTAATTCGAGTTTCAGGTAATTTAATTTTGATTTTAAAAAGTAGCAAAAATAAAAAAAAAAATAAATAAATAGATAACTTTTAATTATTATTTTTTTTATTATTTTGACATTTATTAGTTTTTAATTACCAGTAAAAATTAAAATCACGAGAGAAAGATACACCGAGAATTTTAAGGACTGATGAAAGTTTGAGTTGTGTGTTTTCTAAGAAGATGTCATAGTTGTGAGGAAGTTTGTGTCGAGTACAGAGATGGAGGAACTGAATTTTTAAAGCATTGAAGATAATAATATAATCTCTGCCCCAATTTGAAATACGAGAAAGATCAGAGGTTTGTTGTTTCAATGCCACCATTCAAGCCTCAATTAACTGCAGTTTTTTTTTTGAAAGAAGTAATGAAGGGTGGAGTGATCAGCA
>SEYY01012458.1:130000-140000 GCA_009176605.1 Armadillidium nasatum
TCCGCTGATGATGACGACGATGAAGAAAGAGCTGAAGTTTCACCAACCCCCATTTCCCCCCCACTTACATAGATTATGGGGGATAAGAGAACTAAAGTTGGGGAAAGGAGGGTTTACCACCACGAATATAAGCAGTCACTTTATTTCTAATCTTGCAGCCAACATTTTGCTTTTTTTTTTTTTTTTTTTTTTTTATGATAAGGCATGATAATACGAATCACATAAGAGACAAACAGAGAGGCCAAAACGCCATTGTAAGACACGCTCAGTCAGAGAAAGTTTCGCCCTCCTTAAATGTAGGACGACAAAATCATATTAAATGCAAGAGCCTCCTCGTTCGTTTACATTCAATACCGAAAATTATGTTGATAAAAAATGCACATTCGCAATTTCATCTCTAATCGATAGTAAAACTCTTAGGAAATTATTATTATTATTATTATTATTATTATTATTTTTATTATTATTATTATTATTATTATTATTATTATTATTATTATTATTATTATATTATTATTATTATTATTATTATTATTATTATTATTATTATTATTATTATTATTATTATTATTATTATTATTATTATTATTATTATTATTATTATTATTATTATTATTATTATTATTATTATTATTATTATTATTATTATTATTATTTATTATTATTTTTTTTTTTTTTTTTTTTTTTTTTTTTTTATTTTTAATATTTTATATATATATATATATATATATATATATATATATATATATATATATATATATATATATATATATATATATATATATATATATATATATATATATATATATATATATATATATATATATATACTAAAGAGTAAAATTTACGCATCATCTACAATTTACCAGTTGGGAGGTCTCGACGAAATTGCTGGGTAATGAGAGTGCCTGTATGTGGGGGTGTTTACCCGTACCTACCCAAATAATGCAGTTTAACATCGATGGGCTGGGAGTAGGTGCGATATCGACGAAATACGGTAAGAGGGCAAACCAGCCAAATTCGGTGAATAGCGTGGTAGAAATGGTAACGTCACTTGTATGCCTGGTATCGAGAATATTCAACCTTTAGCGTTTGTGAAAGTAAAATGGAGAGGTTACGATGGAGTTTGACACGCGACGACTATGTAGAAATCACAACACTGGAAGCCGAAGGTTACGGCCAACGCCAACTGGGCCGACGGTTCGGGGTCTCCTATACAATCTTCGGAAGGGTCATACAGAGGTACGAGTTGACACATGCTCACACCTGGCGGCCTGGCCAAGGTAGGCCACTGGCAACAACAACCGTAAAGGACAGATATATATACTGTTAATGGCAGCTCGCGATCGACATGCAACACCACGTGACTATTGTGCCGAGCTGCATGCTGTCCATCAGACCCTTGTTAGCACGAATACCATTCGCCTTTGCCACGCGGACCATGCATGCCACCCACGGAGGCCGGCAAGAGGGACACCGCTCACCAGGGATCACCAAAGAGCAAGGATGGCTTTTGCACAACAACACCTGCATTGGCGGCCCCAGGATTGGGCGAGTATCCTATTTACGGACGAATGCCGATTCAATCTGCACAGCTCCAACGGAAGTTCCAGGATTTATCGGAGTAGTAATGAAAGCTATGCGGCATGCACAATGAAAGAGATACTCCCTTTCTGTGGGTGGTGGGTCCGTTATGGTTTGGGGTAGTATATCTTTCCATGCCCGCAAGGAGTTTCACGTCTTTGATGCAGGGTGCCTAGCTGGGCAACAATACATAACAGATATACTCGAACCGTACGGCGTATCATTTGACCCCTACAATGGTGAAGCCTTCTTTTTCATGCAGAATAACGCCAGACCACATGTAGCCAGATGTGTTGGTGATTACCTCAACACAATAGGGATTCGAACAATGGACTGACCCGTGTACAGTCCTGACCTAAAACTCATCGAGCATCTGTGGGACACATTGATAAGGCGGCTGTGACGGCTACGGCACCATCCACACAGCCTTAACGACCTGCGACAAATGGTTGTACGCCTATGGAAGGAACTGCTACAGGAAACCATGAAGGACCTCATCTCCAGCATACATAAATACCTTCTCTTTCCACATATCTTCCACATAAACCAGCATGTGTTTAACCGTCATGTGTGGAAGGGGAGGCCACACAAGGAACTGACAGCCAGGGACAGGTGGCATGCACATGCACACTGCAGGTTCCACTGCACCCTACTTATATGCCACGGTGTCTCAGGGTCCGGGGGTTCCCACGGTGGGGCACCACATTATGTATAACCATGTTCTGTATATTAACAATGTTACTACCCGTTTTGTATGTTTCAGTATCCTCCTATTGACGTTTGTTCCAGTGGTGCGCTAATTTTGCTCTTCTGCATATATATATATATATATATATATATATATATATATATATATATATATATATATATATATATATATATATATATATATATATATATATATATATATATATATATATATATATATATATATATATATATATATATATATATATATATATATATATATATATATATATATATATATATATATATATATATATATATATATATATATATATATATATATATATATATATATATATATATATATATATATATATAGACTTTAATTAAGCAATTTTTTTATAAATTATAATTATTAATATTATTTATTTAGTCTTAACATAAAATTTCTTTAATATTATCAGTTTGGGTGTTAATTTAATTAAGCCAAGGTTGTCAGAAACAGTCACCTGGCTACTTTTGCCTAACTCACTTTTTTATTTTTTTTTATTTTTTTGAGAATTAAATAAATTATAAATATTTTTCCTTTACTTGAAACAAATTTTCCGTTTCAATAATTTGGTTAAAATTTTTCGTAAAAAAACATTTAGAAATATATTCGAATTTGATTGACAGTTTACAGCTTTGTATTTACTCCAGATTTTATAAAACCTATTAAATTTATAGAATAGTGGATTTTTCTATTTATTCATAAATTTATTATTATTATTATTATTATTATTATTATTATTATTATTATTATTATTATTATTATTATTATTATTATTATTATTATTATTATTATTATTATTATTATTATTATTATTATTATTATTATTATTATTATTATTATTATTATTATTATTGATCACAGTTTTAAACAATCTATCTCACTGTAGAATTTTTAACTCTGTACACGAATATATATGATGATTATATTATTCTATACAGATATAGTATTAACCTTTTTAGTATCTGTCCAGATATAAGATCTAGATACGACCCTTAGCAACCATCGATGATCGAAGGAGTGTAGACAATGTTATCCTGGAGAAAGATTTGGGGAAAGAGAAGGTATTTATGTATCTATACAAGTGAGGATACTGTTGTAATCATTCAGATGGGAACGAATGATGATAGATATTGGTTAAGAGACAGAAAGAAATTGGAAGAAGTGTTTGACTTTGGGCATATTCCATGTTTTGGTCAGAAATGAATTAGTAAGAAGATAGGTATTAATAACAGATAATAGTCTTTGCCTTTCGAAAAATATAGATTTTTTAGGTTCTTTATTTTGATAAAATTTATTCACAAAGGATAATATGTATAGTTAAAGGGGTTCATCTGGGTCTCAAGAGTGTTACAGTGATCATCATATCATGGAAGATTGCAAATCGAGAAACTAGATAAAGGTAAATAGGAGAGAAACAACGGCTCCCTAATTCACATTTCTTAATTGTAAAAGGTATGGATATCAAGGTGTAGAAAGTGTTTAGCATGCACCTTTGGAGGGTGTCAGATTTTTCTGAGGCTGCTAAATCTGGCAACCTGAGCATAACGGGATTTTGATTTGCAAAGCAAATTAATGTGTTATTAATTAATTAAATTATAAAAATTTTAATTTTAGGAGTATAATATACATTAAGAAGATTGCTTTCTTTTGTAGGGGAACCATGGAGAGTTATTTGCAAGGAGATGGTTCCATACACGGTGTTTTTCTCGAAAGAGTGAAGTCTAGAGTTTTCCAGCTCACTCCTTTCAATCTTTTCCTTTCCATTGAACTATCATTGTATTACGTATACTTTATAAAATGTGGTTCTAAGTTTTTGAATTACATATCTCCGCTAAATAGAACCCATGCGACTCGTCTTCTTATATTACATACGTTCAGAGCTCTTTTCTGTTCAGTCTTCTAAGCCCAGGTTTAATGACTATGCTCAAACTTTCATGTTTTCTGTAAGTAAATTTCATTTTTTTTTATTTTCATTTTCCTTAGACTTGAACACATTCAAATAGTGTATATGGGGTTATAGAATTCATTTTTTATTTTTAAATCTATTTTAAATATATATATATATATATATATATATATATATATATATATATATATATATATATATATATATATATATATATATATATATATATATATATATATATATATATATATATATATATATATATATATATATATATATATAATATAATAATATATTAATTTCCTAAAACATGTTAATAGCATTATAAAGTTTTTTTCTTCTTCTTCTTCTTCTTCTTATTATTATTATTATTATTATTATTATTATTATTATTATTATTATTATTATTATTATTATTATTATTATTATTATTATTGCCTTGAAGTTTGTAAAAATGGAAAAAGCAGAAAGGCTTTTGCATTATGACGTCATCAGTTTTGACTTTTTTCTGTGACTGAATAGAGAGAGAGAGAGAGAGAGAGAGAGAGAGAGAGAGAGAGAGAGAGAGAGAGAGAGAGAGAGAGAGAGAGAGAGAGAGAGAGAGAGAGTGTTGCCAACTGGATCACAGCTACAAGTATTTCAAAACTATTTCTCTGTATGTCATTTTGAGAATTTAGACATTACCTTTTTCTTGACTCTACTCTTGGTGCAGTCACTCTAGGATTATGTTTATATGTACATAAGTTTGTTTAACTGATAAGGATGTCATTTCCACTCGGTTTTTGTTATCGCAAGCAATTCTTCATTCTTCTGATCTTTATACCTCATTTTTTTCAGATCATGAGGCCACCTTTTATATATATATATATATATATATATATATATATATATATATATATATATATATATATATATATATATATATATATATATATATATATATATATATATATATATATATATGAGAACTTAACGTCATCCGAATGGATGAAAATATCCCGAATACCCAAGGAAGGATTGTTGGGTTTGTGTGGCGCTATCTTCGGATCTTCATTTCTTTCTGGTTGGGCTTTTTTGCACTTCATCTTCTCAGAAGATGTTACTAGAGTGCCTCCGACGTCTCACACTTCCACTTCCCTCCCACTACTTCACATGTTTTTGACACATGTATAATTAATACATAAACATTATCATTAAAAAAATAAAAATAAAAATAAAAAAATAAAATCAAATAAAAATTAAATGACAAAACTTAAACCTGCCTTGGAGGTGCTTGAAAAGTCTACATCCAAACAATGTCCCTAATCCATACCTTACTCCATCATCACTTTAATGGTTGTTGCCCTCAAGGCCGCCGCCAACTTGCTCTGCTTTTTCATCAGTTTCTGCAACATTTCGTGTCTTTATTCTAATATCCAATTTATTTAACATTATCTTTTCCTTCCAGACCTTTCCTCTTGTTTTTGATCGAAACTCAGGTGCTTGAGCGTTCCGACAGCAAACTCTTCCTTGTTTCCTTTTACCGTCTCAATCCTCAATTTTCAGCCAAAGGCCGTTGATGAGCATAGATTAACAACGATGTATTTGTTTTGGTGTCTCTACTTTGAAGTCTTCCGAAATTTCCAACTTGTGGCCTAAATTATCTTGCCAGTATACGACTAAATTCATTTGTTGTGTATATTTTTCTCCCAACTTTACTTATTACCCTAAATTATTTGATAATCTAAACTCAAAAATAGAGTACATTCTAAAATCATCTTTTTCAATGATTTCAATGTTTACCACCGCCAATGGCTTTCCTCTACTTTTTAAATTTTAGTTATAGATATATTTTTTGAAGTTCTACTTCATTTCTCTATCAAAATAACCTTGAGTATGGTGCAGCTCCCTACCCATATCCCTGATCGCTTTGGAGAAGAAACCAGCATTCCAAATCTTTTAGAAATTTCTAGTTCTTTTTCTCATTCTGTTACACTTTTTCCATCTCGGGGTTCCTCTTAGCACATCTTGTCTGTATTCTCTTTTATCTGTTCAAGTCTTCAGCGGGAAAGAATACCACCTATTGCGAGAAAACGTTTGTGACATTTTGGAACCACAAACTGGTAGGACTTACGATCGTACATCTTTGATTTCCCTTGGAATGATTATTACTTCGGAGGGAGGAGTTTCTCGGGGTACGCTGAGCCCATAAGTAGGGTGATCTTCTCTGGTGAGGAAGCATACATTATATATTCTTTACCTTCAATTAACTCTGCATGTCCTCCTGTTATTCGCAGCAGAGATGCTGCCTTCAGAAGTTACCAGAAACTCATGCAACTTATATTTTATACAGGATTCGTCCCAAATCTACTCTCCGTAACACTAAGAAACCCTTTCTGTGTAAAATAAAGAAACAATATTTTTGGTTACTCTTCCTCAACCAATTTCTGTCATTTTGCAAAAATTGTCATTAATAACTTTGCTTCTTCTATCTCTCCTTGAGTATCTTTAGATGTCATAACTGTGATTTTGCCCTCTTTTAGTACTAAACTTTTTGTTCCAACCTTTCCTGAGCTTAACACAAGGAAAGCGTATGATTCTTGATGGCATCCCTCATGGCTCCTGCTTTCAAGCTAGCACTCTTCCTTGGTAAAATATTTCTTCTGTGTTTCTACTTCGACCTTCCCTTCCTTCTGAAAACGAGATCTCATTCAGCACGTGCCGAAGAATGTAGTCTAACTATCATCCTATTTATTTAACCTCCATTCTTTCTAAAGTTTTTGAATCTATCCTTAACAGGAAGATTTGGAAACATCTCAATTATTCTAATCTAATCTCTGATCGCCAGTATGGGTTTCGTAAAGAACGCTCTACTGGTCATCTTCTTTCTCTTTTCTCTAACTCTCATTCTTTTATCGGTATTTCGGTAAATCTTTTGCTATGGAGATTGATATATTGAAAGCCTTCTATAGAGCCTGGCAGAAAGCTTTGATTTATAAACTTCCCTCTTTCGATATTTAAATTTCACTTTTCAGCTTTTCCTTGAAATTTATTTTCAGTTGTTCTATAGCAGCAGTTGTAGAAGGCAACCTATCATCCTTTAAATTTATCAACAGTGGTGTTCCTCAAGGATACGTTTTTTCTCTAACTCTTTTTCTTCTTTTCATTATTAATGACCTCTCATTTATTTCATCATCTATCCACTTCAATGCCAATGACTCCATTCATCGTTATTCCTTTCATTTTTGGAGACGTTCCACTCAACAGCAATTAACTGAGTGGCGTCTTCTGACCCTCCTCGAACTTTTAATTGGGACAAAGAAAACATAGTTTATTTGAATATCTTAAAATGTCAGTTTCTTCGCCTTTCTATTCGATATTATCTTCCACACCACTCTGACATCTTCGAAAGCATACGTTTCAAACCTTCATCTCTCCTCAAAATTATAGGTGTTTCTTTTTCTTGTGATCTTTCTGGCAAGTATTGCATTACTTTTCTTTATACACAAGTTTCAAAGAGGTTTGGTGTTCAATGCAATCTCATCCACTTTCTGTACAATTCTCTGACCCCAGAATTAACCGCTATGCCCAATCTTACATGTACGCAAACGGTAAAGTCTGGAACACACTCCCTTTTATTATATTTGCCAATTTCCTTTGAATTGCACACCTTCAAACGCTGTGTATCACGACATGTCGGCTTTTTATCTGACTCTGGCTCTGAAAAACTTCCTAACTCTCATGAAAAGTGGTAGCTCTGTGGTCTTTACCCACCAGATTTTGTATATATATATATATATATATATATATATATATATATATATATATATATATATATATATATATATATATATATATATATATATATATATATATATATATATATATATATATATATATATATATATATATATATGGGAAGTTTTGATGTTGGACTTGTACTTTTTACTTTGTTATATCTTAAGGTGACCTAGATCAAGATTCAGCTTCGGCTATGATTACCTTATACAAAAGAATTACAAGGCAATCAAACTCACTGCAACATTTAACAATTTATTCTAATATATCAGAAAAATATTATATAAGATTTTTTATTTATTAAAACATTCAGATAATAAGGCACGATTAAAACCAGTACCAAATTTTTTGAAAGTATTCTTCAAACCTGTATTTCAATGTAGTTTTTTTAAAAAATTCACCTAACCGAAAAAATACCTTAAAACCATAGTTGCCAGTTAAAGAAGTTTCCAAATAATATTTAAAATAATATTCAGTTTATGAAATAAAAATAAAATAAAATACATTTACAATAAAATAAAATAAATTTAATTTAAAAAAAAAAAAAAAAAAAAAAAAAATATATTTATATATATATATATATATATATATATATATATATATATATATATATATATATATATATATATATATATATATATATATATATATATATATATATATATATATATATATATATATATATATATATATATATATATATATATATATATATATATATATATATATATATATATATATATATATATATATATATATATATATATATATATATATATATATATATATATATATATATATATATATATATATATATATATATATATATATATATATATATATATATATATATATATATATATATATATATATATATATATATATATATATATATATATATATATATATATATATATATATATATATATATATATATATATATATATATATATATATATATATATATATATATATATATATATATTATATATATATATATATATATATATATATATATATATATATTATATATATATATATATATATATATATATATATATATATATATATATATATATATATATATATTATATATATATATATATATATATTATATATATATATATATATATATATATATATATATATATATATATATTTAAAATTTTTTTTTTACTTTTATTAGTATCATATAATTTTTTTTTAATTTTTCTAGTGAATTAAAAAAAAATAAAAAAAATAAAAAAATAAAAAAATAAAAATCTTAAGAAAACTTTTGTATTGATAAAAGCTTGAAAGATTTGTCTAAATTTTCGTCTCTTTGACCTGAAGAAGAGAACGGAGCCTCCCTTTAATATCGCCGAAGAGGAACGCCACCGACCATCCTTCAAGCCGGTTTCTTATTTCTTCCTCCTTTACAATATCTATTTTTGGATAGTATTGACGTTGAGAGGCCTTCCAGCCTTTCTTTCTCGCTTCCTTCTTTCTTTCCTCACTTCTTTCTGCGTCTCTTCATAGATTTTCTCTCTTATTTTGAGTTCGACTTTGAGAACTGGTTGATGATGTGCGGAAAGGAATAATAGGAAGGCGTCTCCTGTGGCCGATCCTCTTATGAACATAGCCACCAATTAATATTATTTATTATTTCATAATTAAGAGTCTTTTTTAAGATATTTTCAGATCTTATATGCTTATGTTTCTTCATTTATATAAAATTTGTTATAATCATAAATATTTTCATAGAAATCATTACCAATTTAAGGCTTATGATTAAAGTTTATATATACAATTCCTAGTATAATTTCATT
Source organism: Armadillidium nasatum (assembly GCA_009176605.1). Taxonomy (NCBI): domain Eukaryota; kingdom Metazoa; phylum Arthropoda; class Malacostraca; order Isopoda; family Armadillidiidae; genus Armadillidium; species Armadillidium nasatum. The sequence goes on from SEYY01012458.1 coordinate 139,815, forward strand.
CTTGATGTTAGCACAGTATAAGAATTATTATTATTAATATTATTATTATTATTATTATTATTATTATTATTATTAGTAGTAGTAGTAGTAGTAGTAGTAGTAGTAGTTGATGCTGTTGTTCTTGTTGTTGTTTATAGGAAAAAGTTACGGAAATGATTGAAAGGTCGATTCGAAGATGGATGTTAA
>SEYY01012458.1:145000-152500 GCA_009176605.1 Armadillidium nasatum
TTTTTGTTGACGAAATAATTGTTTCTAAATTCCCAGATTATAATTCGTATTTTGCTTTTCATTCTATTGTGACTTGATAAAAAACCTTTAAAATACGTTACAGAGTGTTGCAGCTACTTACAAAATACTTCAGTTGTTAAACACTTTCAAACATAATTCAAATATGTTCAAATAATTCAAATACGTAAAAACACAATTCTAACGCGTTCAAACATAATTCAAACACGTTCAAGCATAATTCAAATATGTTCAAACATAATTCAAATACGTTAAAACACAATTCGAACATGTTCAAACATAATTCAAACACGTTCAAACATAATTTAATGCCGTTAAAACACAATTAGAACATGTTCAAACATAACTCAAACACGTTCAAACATAATTCAAATATGTTCAAACTTAATTCGAACATGTTCAAACATAATTCAAACACGTTCAAACATTTTGAAAATAATGCCGTTAAAACACAATACAAACGTTTTCAAACACTGTTCAGACACGTTCAAGCATAATTTAAACATGCTCAATAAATGCAAATATGTTCAAACACAATTCAAACATAATTCAAACACGTACACATAATTCAAACTGAAACTTTGAGGCTTCTTCTTTATACTTTTGATTAGTTAAAAAAATTACATAAAATTTATTTAAATATTTAAAATTTTATTTAATTTATTTATTAGTCTATTCGTTGATAACTATCATTAATTAAAATTAATTAAAATAAAAAAAGTGCTTTATTATCATAATTTTTAATTAAGTTCAACAGTTGTTTCATTGAGCATTGATATATATATATATATATATATATATATATATATATATATATATATATATATATATATATATATATATATATATATATATATATATATATATATATATATATATATATATATATATATATATATATATATATATATATGTATGTGTGTGTGTGTGTGTGTGTGTGTGTGTGTGTGTGTGTGTGTGTGTGTGTGTGTGTGTGTGTGTGTGTGTGTGTGTGTGTGTGTGTCTGTGGGCGTAACTTATTACTTATTATAAGATCGTAATTTGAATTTGATAGCATGAGGGAAGGGTAATTTTTTTAAAAGGAAGAGGAATAGGAAGGGAGGGGAAAGAGGGGTAGCAATGAGACAGAAGGATCAAAGTTTTTATCTCTTCAAAAAAAAAAAAAATGTTTTTTAGCAACACTGGAAATAAGAAGTAAGTTATTTGGCTTATGGTTTTTCAAGGTCCTATCTACATATATATTATATATATAATATATATATATATATATATATATATATATATATATATATATATATATATATATATATATATATATATATATATATATATATATATATATATATATATATATATATATATATATATATATATATATATATATATATATATATATATATATATATATATATATATATATATATATATATATATATATATATATATATATATATATATATATATATATATATATATATAATTCGGATAACCCTATATACAATAAATATAAAATTTGAGCATTGTTCGACTTGTCAAAAATATTTTGTTTTCTAGAAATCATTATTTAGTATCTATGTTAATAAAATTATAATTTAGTCATTTGACGTATTTTAGAGCATCGACTGAAACCAATCTTGAACATGTGAATCTCCTCTTTTCTCTTCTACTTCTGTAGGAGTATTTCTCTCACTCATATTTATTCATTCTCAGTTTTACCATTTAATATCTTCATCTCATTTTTTTATTATTATTATATATATATATATATATATATATATATATATATATATATATATATATATATATATATATATATATATATATATATATATATATATATATATATATATATATATATATATATATATATATATATATATATATATATATATATATATATATATATATATATATATATATATATATATATATATATATATATATATATATATATATATATATATATATATATATATATATATATATATATATATATATATATATATATATATATATATATATATATATATAATATATATATAATAAAAAATATATATATATATAATAAAAAAAAAAAAAACATTTTTTTTATTATTATTTTTTTTATAATATATATATATATATATATATATATATATATATATATATATATATATATATATATATATATATATATATATATATATATATATATATATATATATATATATATATATATATATATATATATATATATATATTGCTGAGTATAAAAGAAGAGAAAGACAATATTGAAGAGTTTATATGAAAGAAACCTAAATATAAAATGTTACCAACGAAACTAAAGACAATTTTTTTAAACGAGATATTTACACTCAATGGTAAAATCAATCCCAATTCGCTCAATTATATATATATATATATATATATATATATATATATATATATATATATATATATATATATATATATATATATATATATATATATATATATATATATATATATATATATATATATATATATATATATATATATATATATATATATATATATATATATATATATATATATATATATATATATATATATATATATATATATATATATATATATATATATATATATATATATATATATATATATATATATATATATATATATATATATATATATATATATATATATATATATATATATATATTCTCGTGGGTAAAGGCCAGAGGCCTAATGTAATACACAAGAATTAGGGAAAATCAAGAGCAGAACTATATTATAGGTCGACATGTCCGGATACATGGCGTTTAATAGTGCTCTATATAAGGAGTACTTTCTAGTCTTTACCACTGAAGTATAACTTTACATGAAATTACATGAGTATAACTTTACATAACTGAAATTTGCATGAGTACATGTAAAGTTGAGAATAGATGTTAAGTTTGGGGTCATATGAGAGGGTTGAGCAGATGATACCGTAAGGAGAAACTTGTCGCACGTGTTATTTTTAATGGAGGAGATATGCGACTGATGAGTTCAGAGGTTCAGTGTTCTTTGTTGTAATATCTGTAGTATAGGGAGGTGATACAGATGGTAGAAAAGACTGAAAAAAGTTAGTGAGAGAGCAAGAGTTGTTAAGACGAAAAGGCCTTAATTAACTCTACCTTTTCAAAGAGAGTTGAGTGTGGGGAACTACTCCAGATTTGTGAGCCATTTCCGAACAGGGGCGAACGACGACATTAAAAGAGCAAACAATTGGGGTGGCAGGAAGAAATTTTGGAGGCAGCAAAGTTCTCACAATCTCTTAGAATTTTGTTTAGAGAAAAATTATGTTATCCTTTCAAGCATATCATGAGACGAAGGCTTGAATTGTGTGTTTACGAAGATGACATCATAGTTGTATACAAGAATATGTCCAGTAGAGAGATGAAGGAACGGAATTTTCAGGCATTAAATACAAACATGTTTTCTATGTCCCAATTAGAAATTCGAGAAAGATCAGAGGTCAGTTGCTTCAAGGACACCATCTTAATATAGATTATTTGAAGGATTATCAGTGATACTGGTAGGGAGATTCACGATCTAACTGATTAAGGTTATTCTGGATAGAATAATCTTGAGCAGATGGTGATGAAACAATAAAGAGTTCGTTAATGAATAATTAAGAAAAAAGAGTTTATGATACATTACCCTGAGAAAGTCTTTCGTAATAAATAGATTATTGAGGAAAAGTAGAAAAAGAGTTTGTGAAGGAACAAAATCCTGAGCAAAACGATTACTGAAATGTTAAAAGGATGAATGATGGCCGTCAACAACAGATACAATAGAACGACCGGAAAGAATTTAGAGAGACGGTCTCTGAGAGAAGGACTAAAAGGAATATTTAGAATTCAATGCTTAGTGTCAGATTCTATTGAAAAGTTTCGATATGTCCAGCGTTACAGCACAAAATATACACCAAAATGACGAAGAGAAGTGGACCGAGAATCAGAGTGAAGAGAAACAAGATTATCGATAGAGCAATCTTTATTAAAACCATAATGAAGATTGAAGACAAGATGATTTAAGATGTTTCCAATCATCTCGTTAAGGATATATTCGAAAGTTTTGGAAGGTACTAAGGTTAAACCGTTAAAGCAATATTGTGATAGTTAAGAGGTTGAGAATGGTCTTGATTTTTTGACATAGATTGAATAAGCTCACACCTTCAGCGAGAGGAAAAGGTGAATAGATGAATAAAACAGTGTACCAAGGCTAATTTCAAGACCAGAATATAAGAATAAGTATAAGCCAGTTTAAGTCAAAGTTTACGAGTTTTAATTGAAAGGAAAAAAATGGAATATTTACTCTTACCTTCATGTTAGGGAGACTAACCTCCATTATTCTTTCTTCGCAATCAAAGAAGCCCCCCCCCCAAAAAAAAAAAAAAAAATAATCATTCCAAAGAAAGTAAGTCAAAGGACCTTCGCAAATCCAACTAGTTTGCTGTAATGAAGTGTCAGAAACATTTCCTCCCGTAGGTGAAAGCCTTCCTTGCATAAAACTTGAAGAAATGGAACTGGATTCAGAGAAAAAGTGTTCGGAAGAACTTATTGGCATATGGAGAAGGATTAGGAATTAAAGAAGAGGTCAAGAATGTCTGTTTCATTTCCAAGACTATCAGGGTTACAAATAAGGAGCTTCACGAAACCATCTGTTCAACGTTATTCTGGATAGAGAGAAATAGAAGGCAAGTTCACTGGCTGTCTCGGGATTACACACACACACACACACACACACATATATATATATATATATATATATATATATATATATATATATATATATATATATATATATATATATATATATATATATATATATATATAGAGAGAGAGAGAGAGAGAGAGAGAGAGAGAGAGAGAGAGAGAGAGAGAGAGAGAGAGAGAGAGAGAGCAACTGATTAATGAACATTTGCAAAATGATTTCGTTTTATTAGCAGTTGTGAAATACTGAAATTTAATAATGGTTTATCTAAATAAGAAAGATAGATAAAAAATGAAATGATTTTCCCAATTTTGATTTCACATTTATTCACAGGCAAATGAACAGATTTGAGATCTCGTAATTCTCAATCCATCTGAATAATACAGATTTTGAAAGGGAAAAAACGTTTCTTACATTCAGATGAAGAAGTGGATTCTGATGCTCTGAAGGGGATACTGAAGGGAAGGGAGTCTTCTGTAATACAATACAGTTGATTATCGAATTTCAAAACTATTTCGATATTCGTGCTCAAGTATCAAGAATATTTTTTTTTTTTTTTTTTTGCATCGTAATTTATAATTATGGAGAAGGCAAGAGGAGAATTTTTTGGGTCTTTAATTTTCTGATCCTGATGTTAAGTTGTAGCTAAAATAGAATAGTTTCATATGCTTTATAGAAGTGAAAAAACAAATAGTTTCAATTTCAAAGTTTTAAAAAAAAAATAAAATAAAATAAAAAAAAAAAATTAAGGAAAAAGGGAAAAAAAACTTTTACACAAAAATTCGTTATAAACCAAAAGCTAAAATTATTCTCCTAAAAAATGTGACCTACCTTATATTTTCACTGTAGTTTTTCTTTATATATATATATATATATATATATATATATATATATATATATATATATATATATATATATATATATATATATATATATATATATATATATATATATATATATATATATATATATATATATATATATATATATATATATATATATATATATATATATATATATATATATATATATATATATATATATATATATATATATATATATATATATATATATATATATATATGTGTGTGTGTGTGTGTGTGTGTGTGTGTGTGTGAAAAAACGAGTGAGTGTTAAAAAGTATTATGATTTCCCTCCTTACATGTTCCTCTCATTAACATAGTCCAAAAATGGCAGAAAAGAGAATTGGGTTTGTAAACATATGAATAAAGAAAGATAAGCCTAACCCAAGAAATGACATCTTCTTCCTGACGACCACCTAAGCCTGTCTGAATCACCTGCAGACAGTAGACCATGCCGGACAGGGCTCACAAACTGATCTTTTTCGCACATCGACTCTTTTGATATTACCATGGGGGGTAGGGGTTAAAATGTGGGAAAGCAAAGTTTGGTTTAAGTGTTTCCTTTTAATTAAGATTTTTATTTATTTTTTAAAGGGCATCAGTCATTGCTTTTATGGATATTTACGTCACTTTTTAACACCAATAACATTTCTACTTTATTATTATTATTATTATTATTATTATTATTATTATTATTATTATTATTATTATTATTATTATTATTATTATTATTATTATTATTATTATTATTATTATTATTATTATTATTATTATTATTATTATTATTATTATTATTATTATATTCTTTATTATTTTTAGGATTTCCATTAGTATACGGAAAAGGTCTCAGAGTAACTTTTCTTATTTTGTTTGAAATGGTAACAGAGTAAGTATTATTATTATTATTATTATTATTATTATTATTATTATTATTATTATTATTATTATTATTATTACTATTATTTTTATTATTATTATTATAATTTATTATTATTATTAATATTATTAATATTGTTTTAATCTGTTTTTTTTTTCTGTATAGCTGAGAAATGGTCATTGGATCTACAAATTGATCTATATTTAATCGATTGATCTTCACTAGAAAAAAAATGTGAACGGTTGTAGTGGTTCCTTGACCTTTGACCTTTGACCTTTGCAATTACATGAAGGAAATCTGCTTCTCCTTCGACTAAATTTCCCATTGAAATTCACGGAGTAAGTTTGTGTTTTTAACCACATTTTCCATCGAAAAAAAGAACAGGATCTAATAATGTTGAGAGTAACTCCACACTGTATTTTAAAACAATTAAAAATTATTTTATTTCTTTCCTTTTTTTTAAAAAAAAAAATTTAAAAAAAAATGTTTTTAAAATGCGATTCGTGTTTGGGAAATAGTATAATTTTTAATTACGTTGAATTATCTGGGTTTACCTTCTCTCTCCTTTTGAAATTTTACTTTCCTCTTGTGAAGAAAAATGTTCACAGATGACCAACACAGTTTTTAAAACTCTTCTCCACAAATTTCGCAAATCCATTCTTAATTTAACTAAAATTTACCTTTTTCTTTCATTTACATTTTAATCTTCTCACGATTCAACAACTATTCACTGACCAAAAATAAACGTAAAAGTAAGTATAAAATAAAATTATTATTATTATTATTATTATTATTATTATTATTATTATTATTATTACTATTATTATTATTATTATTATTATTATCATTTTGTTTATTATTATTATTATCATTTTGTGTATTATTGTTATTATTATTATTATTATTATTATTATTATTATTATTATTATCATTTTGTTTATTATTATTGTTATTATTATTGTTATTATTATTATTATTATTATTATTATTATTATTACAATTATTGTGTTTATTATTATT
>SEYY01012458.1:160000-177500 GCA_009176605.1 Armadillidium nasatum
GAGTCAATCTCATGAGACTCTTCTTCCATAATTTCATTCTTTCTCTGCTCAACTTTTTGACAACAAACTTAACTCATTCTGACATGTGCTCTGCTAGTAAAATTTTAAACACACTTCCTTTTTCTATTTTCCATACTTTCTTTGACTAGCACCCTTTCACTTTGCATTTATCAGGTCACGATGGTGACCTGATACATGGAATTGGTTTTTCTCAGGTTCTAACTGAAAATATGTAAACCTCTTCATCCTTGTCTCTATCTCTGTACTTTACACTAAATAGTTCATAAAACATTGCTGTTGGTAACTGTTTAAAATTTGGAGATTCTTAGGAAAACGAAATTCCATCCTAGGAAAATCTTCTCCAATCTCATCGTTCTGTCGTTGTAGTAGATACTAGAGAAGGGAAAGAGGAAGAAATAAAGTTAAGGTTGACATTTTTTTAAAAATAACAGAAAGAGCCTGACAGGAAAAAAAATAAACAAAAAAAAAAAAAAAAAACAGAGACGTCATTACATTCTCATAGGAGAAAATTTTTAAAAATTTTGTGGATAACAGATTTTGCATGATTCCTGGATGAAATATAAGTTGCATAAGTTTTTGAAGTTTGTAGACGATGACGACAGTACTTTTTGCAGATAGTGTTCCTACGGCTAAAAACGATCAAATTTAAATATATGAAATTGCATGAGTATTAGTTGAAAGGATAATGGGAATACACTACCATGCCAAAGAAATTACCTCGGTTATGCTTCCTGTATATACTGAGGAACTCCTCACATTGAAGCAGTAATCATTCTTCGAGATATCAAAGAAGAACGATCGCAATTCAGAACAGTTAGCAGTACTAAAGTGCCAAAAATGCTTTCTCGCAATAGGCTGTGGTCTTTCCTACGAAAGACTTGAAAGGATAGAAAAGGATATAGAATAAGTTGATTGGAAAACCCCAGAGGTGGAAAGAGTTTAACCTGAAGCAGGAGAAGGATTGCATGTTAAGAAAAGGTCTAGTATGTTGGGTTCTTCTTCAAGACAATGAAACTGTACCATTCTGGACAAAAATATGGTAGGTGAGTATGCTTACTGTATTCTGAGAGTTAAAAAAAAGTTATTGGATGTGGTAAACATCGTCATTACCAACGATGATGTTTAAGGAAAAGAAAAAGAATGGGCTCTATTTTATAGCTTAAGTAATCGGCGAATTAGGATTATTAGGATTGATATACAGAAGAGATGGATTTTGTTGTAGATTATTAAGAGAGCCTGAATCATATGGCAAAAATTTCGGAAGACTTCAAATCAGAGACACAAGAACAAATAACCTCATAGTCTACATATGCATAATAACCTCTTCTGGCAGACAGTAAGACAATAAGAGGGAACAAAGTAGGGTTTGGTAACAGAATGTTAAAACACCGAGTTATGGCTAAGAATAAGAGGTAAGATTTAGAGAATTAAACGTAATATTTAATAAAGAAAATAGATCGTGTACTAGAACGTTTCTTCAATTCCATGACGACACAATCTACACAATAGACTCACAGGTTTCATGTGATATGTGATGATGTGGAGGGATGGCATGTGATATGTGATGATGTGGAGGGATGGCATGTGATATGTGATGATGTGGAGGGATGGCATGTGATATGTGATGATGTGGAAGGATGGCATGTGATATGTGATGATGTGGAGGGATGGCATGTGATATGTGATGATGTGGAGGGATGGCATGTGATATGTGATGATGTGGAGGGATGGCATGTGATATGTGATGATGTGGAGGGATGGCATGTGATATGTGATGATGTGGAGGGATGGCATGTGATATGTGATGATGTGGAGGGATGGCTGAGAGATTATTTTTTGTAAGTCGTCCCTATGGCTTTCTTCAAGGCTACGTTTATTTGCGTCATTTCTGTAAAATGTTTTAAAAAGAGTGCAATATATAATAATGTTTGTGGTGTGTGAATATAGGAGTGTCTACTTGACAATTACGGCACTCCTGTGTAGGATGGATGTGAAGATGTTGCTTAATGGGTCAAATCATTGGGCACCCGAATGCAATTGAATGTTCTCTCAAACTCAGTATCAGTATACTCAAGAAACAGCGCTACGCTCTCCCCTCTCTCTCTCTCTCTATATATATATATATATATATATATATATATATATATATATATATATATATATATATATATATATATATATATATATATATATATATATATATATATATATATATATATATATATATATATATATATATATGTGAATGCATGATATGAGCTAAATTTGCCAAATTGCAAGTTCTTCCTAAAAGTATTTTCGTTTATTTCTATTTTGAGAAAATATTTCCAAATAATTGATAAATCAATGACGCTTTTTTTGTTTTATGATAAATTATTTATATCAATAAAAAGGACTTATTTTTATTTTAGAGAATTATAATAAAGTGTAATACGTAGTTAGCCTTGTATCGTCGAAAAATAAAAGCTTCCGAGAGAAATTATACTGCGTACAAAGCTTGTCTCTGTCAACAAGTGAATAATTGTTGTTATTATTTCGTATTTTAGTTGCAGTTTCCTGTTTTTCGCTTCTCTTTTGTTTTTAGACGATGATTATGTAAAGGAAATGATTACGTAAAAAAAATATTTCAACATAGAGGGTTTAAAGACTTTTTTTTCTATTAAAGAGTGAGTTAATGTCTCTGAACATTGATAAGAATTTTATTTATTTTTAAAACGTATTTTACTGATATGGAGATGTGCCAAAAAAATCATTGTCAATTTTAACAATTGAATTGTTGCTATAAATTGTTTAAAACGATATTAAAATTTCCTTTAAAAATGATTTTAAATTGATGAGAATGATTTTAAAATGGCTACGATTTCCTTTGTTTTCAAAGGATAATTTCATATTCATTTTAATGGGCAAAACTAAAAGAATATTTTAGCAAACATTATAATTTAATAAAGAATGTTAGCAATTAACTGTTATATCTCAAGGGAAGCTGTTAATCACCAATATGATCGCCTCTGGCAGCCATATTTGTTTTTGAATCAAGGACCGCCTTCTCTGTGTAGGTAGTCCGTAGGTCGTGCATGGAGACATTCCTTCTATTATTCATTACCTCCACAAAAGAGCTGAAGAGAATTACAGTGAGCTCTATTTGTCAAGGCTCTTTCTCTCTCTCTCTCTCTCTCTCTCTCTCTCTCTCTCTCTCTCTCTCTCTCTCTCTCTCTCTCTCTCTCTCTCTCTCTCTCTCTCTCTTCTCTCTCTCTCTGCTTCATAAAGAGGGATTCACAAATGCGTAGCATCTGCAAGAAGTGAAGGACAAATAAGTCATGTACATCATCATCACTCGATGATGAGCTCAGAATATAAATTGAATCTCCCTAAATGCTTTTCTAATCTCTTATTACAAAATACTTCAGTAATTTAAATGTCCCTTCCAAGTTTGGAAATCTTCTTCTTCTTCTTCTTTTTCTTCTTCTTCTTCTTCTTCTTCTTCTTCTTCTTCTTCTTCTTCTTCTTCTTCTTCTTCTTCTTCTTCTTTTTCATCATCATCATCATCATCATCACTTTTGTAGCTAAAGAAAAATTAAATAAATCCACTGGGTAAACAAAGATATCAATATACCCTTTGCATATATATATATATATATATATATATATATATATATATATATATATATATATATATATATATATATATATATATATATATATATATATATATATATATATATATATATATATATATATATATATATATATATATATAATAAAATGGATTATGTGCTTGTGATTGTAATTGTGTGTTTGTATGTGTGTGTGCTTTGAGGAAAGTGTGGAAAAGTTGGATGAATGAGAGTCGAGGAAAGAAAAGAAATCTTGGCCGAAAAACTAAATCGAAAGAAACATACCAAGAATGCCTTTTTCAATAATTATATATATATATATATATATATATATATATATATATATATATATATATATATATATATATATATATATATATATATATATATATATATATATATATATATATATATATATATATATATATATATATATATATATATATATATATATATATATATATTGGAAGTATATCTTATCTAGAGGGTGAGGGTTTTGCATGTCAGAGGCAAGTAATTTCTACAAAAGGAGAAAATTTATTATTATTATTATTATTATTATTATTATTATTATTATTATTATTATTATTATTATTATTTAGAGAACACAAAAGAAAAATTGGATTTAGACTTTAGTCTAAAATTTGTAAAGCATGTAACTGCTGAGTGCAAGTGATAAAAGTACTGACGTCTACTAACTAAAGAGGAAATCACAATCTCAGATAAAAGAAATAACTTCTTTTATCCCTCATACAAATACTGAAAAAGTTAACTGAGCTGTTTCTTTAACAGGAGAGACACTTGAGGAACTCGTTTTGAACATCTGATGGAGGTGATTGCAATTAAAGTTTCCAAGTTTTAATCTTTTTATTTTCTTTTATTTCTTTATTTGTGGTATTTGCAACCAAAATTTAGAACAGTTCTCAAACTAAGTTCTAAACTGATCAAACTAAAAAAAAAACATGGAAGTAAATTTAAAATAAAAGTTTATCAGTTTTTATGCTGCAAATAATAATTATAATTTATGTGGAGAGTGAAAAGGATTATATATAATGATGGAACTTCAAATTTTTATAATTTAATACCCATTTACTTAACACTTAACTTGTCACTCGATGTTTCTTTATGAAAAGTCAAGTTGTACCTCGAGTTTTCCTGTCGTCAGACTATTTATAACTATTCTTCATTTGCGCTTCCCAATCAAAATGACTAAAATTGAAAATTCTTCATTTTGCATTCACTCACTCTAAAAGATTATGAAAAATGAAGAGATTTACACTTCTCCGTCTTTTGGATTTGATTTTGTGAAGTACGCAACAATCTCTTGTAGTATTTTTAAATTCTTAGCTCTAGAAACTTTTCTTATGGTTCCTTATTTCGTAGTTCATTTAATTAAATAGCATTGTTTTCGGAATCTTTTTCCAGCAGATATTATAACATGAGTATGTGGCATTTATTCAAAGTATAACATTTGAAATATTTATGAACAACCTGTATTCTGTTCAATTTCAGGGAAATCTAATTTCTTTCAGGAGAACGAATAACAATGCGCAGAATAACAGCATTCTGCTATTAAGTCTTCTAAAGTTCAACTTAGTTTGCCTTAAAAAGAAGGAAAAAGATACGAATGTGAAATCTGTGAAAAAAAGGTAACAAGAAGTTATTTCTTCTAAGAGTAATTAATTATTAACTGATTTTTAAAATAAACTCATTTTTGAGACGATGTCAAAGTTACATTGAAATATAATAAAAATTTGTCATCCATAATGCAAGTATAAATCAGTTGGGCAGTAAGTTTTACTTTACATATTTCTTAATTTTGGGACAGTCATTTCATTTTTTTTTTTAATTAAAAATTCGAGCCTCTTAAATAATTCTGGAAATGGCGCAATTACAGACTTTTATGATTGATATCAATTTTTTGGAATAAAATTTCTGTAAAATTATACATGATTCTAATAATAAAAAAATGACTTCTCCAATTCCATATGGATGACCAATATCCACTTATCCAGGTGTCCGGGTCGATATTTATTTACTATCTTAAAGATTTCGACATTGTGATGGGGATGAGGGTGATACGAAAGGTCTAACCTTCAAGAAGCTCATTAGGAACTTTTAATGTGGAATTATCTAAACAAATTTTTCTTAGATACAGTAAAAAACGTAAAGTATATAATGTTGTTTCTTAGGTATGATGGTTTCTGAAGGAAATAACTGGGTTTATTTCTTCTAAAAGTAATTAATATAAATTAGAAAGAAAAGAAAAAAAAACCTTCTTATTTAATGGCATGTAGGGAAAGGTCCTCTAGCCTGTCGGCCATTTTTTTACTTCGTAAATGAGGCTCACTAAAAATTGTTCAAAAGCATTAATTAAATACAAGCTTACAATTTATTTATTTTTTATTTTTTTGCAGTTTTCAGGGCAAAACTAAAATTAAAAAAGCTGTAAATATATATATATATATATATATATATATATATATATATATATATATATATATATATATATATATATATATATAATATATATATATATATATATATATATATATATATATATATATATATTTTTTTTTTTTTTTTTTTTTTTTTTTTTTATTAATATTTTTATATATATATATATATATATATATATATATATATATATATATATATATATATATATATATATATATATATATATATATATATATATATATATATATATATATATATATATATATATATATATATATATATATATATATATATATATATATATATATAATATATAATAATAATAATAAAAGAAACAAATAACTAAAATATGAGAGCTACATAACTGTTTTCGTAATTTTAATTTGGTGTATATAGGTATTTTCAACTTTCACTTTCATTTCATTAGAATGAAAATCCAAATGATGAATGAAACAATTCTTTATTTAAGATAAAGTATAAATGAAAAGAAAAAAAAGAAAATGAAGAAAAAAACGCTTCCGGAATAGAGAAAACAGAAAGCTTGTGAAAGACATATGAACTGAGTTTGGCGTCTGTACATGGTTGAGCAAAAGGAGTCTGTTCGAGGCTAGAGCTGGCCGTAATATCACTTCGTTTCAATGACGGTCGGTCTCACTGAGAGACTCTCTTGGCTCGCAGCTCGCTCGACTCCAATAGCATTGATGTGGCCTAACTACCATTTGAGTTATTTAAGGTCGATGTACTTTGCATGTCTATTCTTTCTTTTTATTATCTCTCCTCTTTTTTTTTGTCCTTTCAAATGGTAGTGAAACGTTTTAAAATAATAATACTTTACGATGTTATCTTCATTACGTATCCTACCGAAAATCCTTTATATTTTGCAGATAGATATCGAATTAATAAGAATGTCATTTTTGATTTGATGTAATAAATGAGAGCATTCATCACACGAAAAAACATTCATTTAAAATTTCTCTGAGAAAATAATAAAGAAGTAACGCTTACATGATGTGCAAATTTCGTGTTCGCATAAAAGCTATCAAATTCTTTTCCCTCATTCACGTGGCTGGCTGCCTCTGAAGCTTCACTTGGCCTACATTTCCTCCTTCTTGATTTTCAAATAACTCATGCAAGGCGAAGCTCCAGTTCAATACGTAAAGAGAATAACACAAGCTTCTTTTTTTATTACTATATTATGTTTTTTTCATTTTACTTTGATGATTATCCTTTTTAAAAAAGATTTACAATAATTCCTTTTTCTCTTTTCAACGATAATTTCTTTTCTTGTTTCAAACGTTATCAAAACGACTGTTTATGAATGTGGGAGTCTTGACATGTACAACTGATAACGCTGCACCGACATGTATATAAGCGTTCCTGTGTCATTGCACTTCTCTTCCACAAGGCACAGAATGGTAAAAAAACGCTTAAAAATAAGACGTTGTTGTATCTACGTCACTGAAAATAAACTCAAGAAAGAAACCTTCTTTTATATGCAGATTAAATGAGGAAAATTTGTCATATGTTAGAGAACAGCTAGAAATATTTTTAGTTTCTAGTTTAATATAGAATTCAAACGTAATATATATATACTATATATATATATATATATATATATATATATATATATATATATATATATATATAATATATATATATATATATATATATATATATATATATATATATATATATATATATATATATATATATATATATATATATATATATATATATATATATATATATATATATATATATATATATATATATATATATATATATATATATATATATATATATATATATATATATATATATATATATATATATATATATATATATATATATATATATATATATATATATATATATATATATATATATATATATATATATATATATATATATATATATATATATATATATATATATATATATATTATATATATATATATATATATATATATATATATATATATATATATATATATATATATATATATATATATATATATATATATATATATATATATATATATATATATATATATATATATATATTATATATATATATATATATATATATATATATATATATATATATATATATATATATATATATATATATATATATATATATATATATATATATATATATATATATATATATATATATATATATATATATATATATATATATATATAAAAGTAACAAAACATATGTAGGAAGCTAACTAGAGACCCCCCTCAGATTGTCATGAGTTTAACCAACAATTACCAAATGGAAACAGAGCTCTGTGAAAGTGTCTTATTTTTAAGTAGGATGAATGTTTTGCTGTAAATAGAAGTTCTAAAATTGTTGTACGAGTTTTGTCTTTCTCGCAACTGCAAAGTCAAATTCTTTTCTTAATAGTAAATTTGGAATTGAAGCGAAAGATTCATGAAAATTCTTGAAGAGCATTACGATGATTTTATGATTTTTTTATCTGAGTTTTGAAGTTAATGTAAATAATATCCGTAGTAGAATGAAGACGAAGAGAAAAGAAGAAGGTTTGACAAGGGAGAATAGAAATAAAATTATCTGTCAACTTTGTGCAGCACTTCAGAAAAAGCTCAAAATAGGAAAATTTCAAATTCCTATTTCTGATATCGTCGTTTAAATATAGTGTTAAAACTTTTTGAGTAGGGAAAAAGATGTGGGCGGGGGACAGGTTTTTAAGTTTTTAATAGTCGCTATACTATTCCATTAGACTTATTTCGATACAAAGAATGAAAATGAAATAGGGGGTTCTGCTGCAAACTTAGAAAATATTTTTTAAACATTTTCTCAGACTGTCTATAAAACTGATATGAAAAAGGTAAAAACTTTTTGATTTTACAATAAATTATCAAATGACGAATATTTATAAAAAAGAAATAAAAATTCGATCATTTCTCTTTATTTTTTTATTATCAGGAATAATATTGAGGTGAGCGATGTGGAAAAGCTTACTCCTCTGACGAGAGTGAAATGAATATCAATTATCAAAACATGTTGAATTAAAACATTTTACTTTCTCGTGCACTGAAGCAGAAGTCCTAAGCCAAGGACTTGACTAAACTCACATGACCTGTTTAATAAGAGTTCCTCTATTTCTTTTCAGAAGATTGGAGAGTTTGCTTCAGTCCTCAAAACTGAAATTAAATGTGGGTTGGTTGCAATTTTGAGACACTTTAAAATTTGAACAATGGCTACAACATTTATATTGAAAATTTGATGAATTAAAAATATTTTATTTCCATTTGTGGGAGTGATCGAAATGATTCTGACTTTATTCCAATAAATATTTTGACTTTATAGATAATAAGACGAAGAGGAATTGTCTTTCTTTGGAACAGAAAAATTTCAAGTCTGAAAAGGGACGAAATATTTGATGAGTTCTTCCTTTTAACCTCGCTGACAATATATATATATATATATATATATATATATATATATATATATATATATATATATATATATATATATATATATATATATATATATATATATATATATATATATATATATATATATATATATATATATATATATATATATATATATATATATATATATATATATATATATATATATATATATATATATATATATATATATATATATATATATATATATATATATATATATATATATATATATATATATATATATATATATATATATATATATATATATATATATATATATATATATATATATATATATATATATATATATATATATATATATATATATATATATATATATATATATATATATATATATATATATATATATATATATATATATATATATATATATATATATATATATATATATATATATATATATATATATATATATATATATATATATATATATATATATATATATATATATATATATATATATATATATATATATATATATAATATAACGAAGATGGAGATGCAAAAAATCTGAAAAAAGAAAAAAGGAGTTCCTGCTCAAATCTTTTTATCCAACAAAAGAAAACTGAGACACTTCTTCAACTTCGGAAGAAATTTTTCAGAACAATCACGAGGGAGCAACTATATATAGTAATTACTCATCGCTTGACTTCCATGATTCTTACAATTGCTCAAGAAAAAAGATTCCCTAACAAAATCACTTGTTCAATATATGTTATGTATTTAAAAGAGAAAGTTTTTTCTCCAGGGAAGGGACATCAAACTAGATAAATGATCAAACAAGAATGCTCTTTAAAGTTGGCGTATTGCTCAACAGGATCGGAGGATTTTATGTCAAATATTCGACAATTTTTTCAAAGGCGTTAATATATGACCAACTTCTGAGAAAACTCTAATGAATGATCAGACTAGTTTAGCTTCTTTTCTTCTTATATTCGAGTTCCCATCAAAATTCTATCCAGCTTACAACTATGAAAACTGCACTTGGATCTTCTGAGTTCGAATCTGATTTAGGGGGTGCTGAAGTAAATACTTCAAGTGGCTTCACACCAGAGTTTTCATTAAAGCTCTGACCTAGACAAACACAGACTGGCTCATTACTATAGGTATAAGCAGATGGGCAGAAGAGATACGCAATTCGATGATTGATGGTGTGAAACCACCACCTCTCACCTTCACCGACTGTCTGGGAAAGGTTACAGTAGCAAGCATTGACCTTCTCCTTGAATGTAAACTTACCCTTACTTTATCAAATCATTTACGTCATGGTGAAATCGAGAAACGAGGCAGTTAAGTTTGTACATTTGCCACAAATGCTCTTTCACTCATTTTAAAACTTATTTCATTTTTTCTCCTCAAAGATTGATTTGCATGGTGGGATTCTCCCCTTTCTTCCCCTTCCTTTTTCGTTTGCAGGGAAGCAAGACTCATATTTTGAGATTCATTACCGATATTAGATTTTATTTATGAAAGTGTAGTATTATAAAACTATAAGTAAAATACATGCACATATATACACATACAATAATTAACCATTGTTTTTCATACGTTCTTTCAATTGAAACTTTTTATTAGAAAACTTTTACAGCTTTTCTCATCTTTAAAGTAGAAATTCCTCTCTTTCATTATCTCTGACCCTTAACCATGACCACCATGCTCATTCTTTCATTCATACGTCAATACCAACATTTTTCTCTTTTCATTTATTTTAAATACATACAAAAGGACTTATATCTGGTAGTAGCGGCAAAGTTTACCCTATTATAGGGTAAACTTTGGTAGCGGCCCTTAACCTGGAGAGTGATTTAATTCACTTAATAAATACTTTTTAGAGGGTCTCATGTAGGCTTTGTCGTCTCTGAATACCAAAATTCGAAAGAAAACATCATCTAAATTTGATCACGAATAAAATTTCACCAACTTAGTTACAAATTTCTCTAAACTTCTACTACTACTACTACTACTACTACTACTATCACTAATAATAATAATAATAATAATAATAATGATGATGATGATGATGATGATGATGATGACAGAGCCCTTACACGCACACACACACGCACTTACACACACATATTTACATACAACACACTCTCTTTCATGCAAGCAATAATGCACAATAGGAAAAAAAACATAATGAACAATTAAGCGATAAATTAACTAGAGTATATATATATATATATATATATATATATATATATATATATATATATATATATATATATATATATATATATATATATATATATATATATATATATATATATATATATATATATATATATATATATATATATATATATATATATATATATATATATATATATATATATATATATATATATATATATATATATATATATATATATATATATATATATATATATATATATATATATATATATATATATATATATATATATATATATATATATATATATATATATATATATATATATATATATATATATATATATATATATATATATATATATATATATATATTATATCTGTGTGTTAGATTTATCTATTTTTTTGAGTATTTTTATTTTTTTTAAATCAAATTTTATCTTTATATCTCTTCAATGGATTCCATTGAAAGAAAAGGTAGCACAATGATTTATATATATACATATATATATATATATATATATATATATATATATATATATATATATATATATATATATATATATATATATATATATATATATATATATATATATATATATATATATATATATATAAAAAAAGTCGAAGAGACACAACTTTCCCCTTAAAAAAAAATTTAAAAAAAAAAAAAAACAAGAAAAATTCCAAATCAAAGGTTGACATGCTCGGATACGAGGTGTTATATTTATTGTGTTAATCAAAGGTAGTTGAGAAAGTAGATCTGAAATGTTCAACCAATATCATTTTCCCGAGGTTGTTGAAGTAGTTATAAGTTCGTAAAGAAATGCCCCATGTTTTACTCAGTTCCAAGTGACCTTGTCTTGTGTCACTCTATTTCTTTCAGTCATATTATTTCAGTTTCCTCCTAAAGGTGTTTTATTCCAATAAGTGACATCCACTTGGTTGCCCCTTACAGTATTATCTATCATTTCAGGAGTTTAAGTTGCGTGTTTTCGAAGAACGTGTCATGGTTGTGTGGAAAATCAGAGGTTAGTTACTCCAGGGTCACTCTCATAGTGTCAATTAATTGCTGTTGGGTGGGAAGTGTTTAAAATGAAATTAGTAATGAAAGGTCGAATGGTCAGCATAGGAGAGAATATAGGTGATGAAGTGATAGAAAGAATGTCATTTTTGAAAAGCAGAAAAAGAGTTGGAGATAGAACAGATCCCTGAGGAACACCACTATAATAGATTATATGGATTAGCTGTGGCAGTTTTCTACTCTGCTATTCAACGACCCGAAATAAAATCAGAGAGAAAGCCACAGAGAGAAACATAGAAACAGGAAGAGGGAGCTTCACGAATTTAATGAGCCATTGTCTGATTCGATATATCTTTTATATATATATATATATATATATATATATATATATATATATATATATATATATATATATATATATATATATATATATATATATATATATATATATATCAAAAAATTCACCAAAATGCCTAAGAGCAAAAGACCAAGCAAAAGAAGCAGGAAGATGTTGAGATAGAAATACAGATGAAATAATTTACTAAGGCAATTTACCAATTTAAAAACATAACTAAATTTGATATTCAAATAGTTTAATAAAAAAAATATATATCCTATTGATCTTAAAGAACAAAAAAAGTATTTAATTTACGACTAATTCAAGCCCTTGGGAAGAATGTTGATGTGTTGTTTATAATTTCAGTTTATTCTCCTCTTCATCGTTAATTTATCATTTTAAATTTTCTGATTTAATTTTAAAACACAGCTACTGTTTTTAATGATTCTTTACTGCATTTTATCATCATCACAAACATTTGGTGAAGTTAAAGGATCATAATACCCAAGAGCTTTTTCATTATACATTCAGGATCATAATCATATCTTTCTAATACATAAATTCTGTCAAAACTCAAAATAAACATGAACTATGCAACATTTCCTGAATTATTCAAATGCCGTTCGGTTTTGCAGTAATATATTTTTGATAAATATACTGGTTTATATTGTAGATGTAAAAAGTACTTGTAACTCTTCCTGTAAAGAGACCAGACTTAGCATGTTCTCATAGCAGTCTTCCATAGGATTCTGGAATTAAGTTAGCCCAAAGCTTTATTATGGTAGTTATTATAAGTGCTCTATAAAAACCTCTAGAGTAAGGGCTTAAGTTCATCTTCAATTTAAACCAATCTGTTAACGAAAAAATTACAAAATGTGTTAAACAGGAGAACACGATTTATTCTTCAGCAGACGAAGGAGACTGAGGTTGATTTGAGTGTTGAGAGGAAAAGGATACGGGTCTTATTTTAATGTTTAGTTTGAGAGGCAGTGATGATACTTGTCCTTTTTTACATCTTTAGCTTGTGTCTCTTCTTTAAAATATTTTTATGCTTCTTCAACATCCTTTTTTCATTAATAGGAAAACTGAAAGGTAATACTGAATGACTTTACCTTTTTTCTTTTTAATTAATTTTAATTCCTCTCTGACGAGTTTGTTGAAAGAAATAACAGATTCTTATTATCTATCATTTTTACTAAACATTTTTAAGACCTCCAGTTTAAAATCAAAATTCTTAAGATAATCCTCTGAGATTTTAGATGACACAAGCTTTCAAAGATGGTTTTAATATTTTCCTTTAATTTACATGAAAAATAAAAACAAGATGGCTTTCACAGAACGTCGACACACACTCCCAGATCGCTAGCCAAGGATTAGCTACAAGTTGTAACAAACAAATTCTGAAATATAAAATACTGTTAAGGATCATACCAGAAACCTCGTTGAAGCTCATTTTAAAATTTTAAAACAAAAAAAAAATATTTTAAAATTTTAATAAAATGAAGCCAAAAAATTTTCCGATTGTGTACTTTTTAATTAGATTGAACAACAAATTTGTGAGAATCTCATTTCTCCGGCTCTAATTCATATATAATTAACAATTTTAAAATTATTATTATTATTATTATTATTATTATTATTATTATTATTATTATTATTATTATTATTATTATTATTATTATTATTATTATTATTATTATTATTATTATTATTATTATTATTATTATTATTATTATTATTATTATTATTATTATAATTATAATTATATCCACAATAATAATAAAAATAATAAAAATAATAATAATAATAATAATAATAATAATAATAATAATAATAATAATAATAATAATAATAATAATAATAGTAAAATGCAAAGTAATAATAATAATAATAATAGTAAAATGCAAAGTAATAATAATAATAATAATAATAATAATAATAATAATAATAATAATAATAATAATAATAATAATACCCATATAAAAATGTTCATAAGTTTCCTTAAATGGACCATTATACTATGATGGGGACCCCATGACCACCATTGTGAACAACGAAGGTCAAATAGGTTTTTGGACATAAAGTCTAAAATCGTATTGGTAATAATAGCATGAGTCTCATAAGAAAATAACATGACTTTAATACAGTTTAATTTATGTATGCACAAAAGTTACACCTATTACAATTTCTTCTTATATATATATATATATATATATATATATATATATATATATATATATATATATATATATATATATATATATATATATATATATATATATATATATATATATATATATATATATATATAT
The DNA here is from genome assembly GCA_009176605.1 of Armadillidium nasatum. NCBI lineage: Eukaryota > Metazoa > Arthropoda > Malacostraca > Isopoda > Armadillidiidae > Armadillidium > Armadillidium nasatum. The sequence goes on from SEYY01012458.1 coordinate 175,376, forward strand.
ATATATATATATATATATATATATATATATATATATATATATATATATATATATATATATATATATATATATATATATATATATATATATATATATATATATATATATATACAAAGTTGACATGACACGGGATTACCGTGCTCGAGGAGAGGAACTTTTCTAGAGAAGTCCAATGTCAAATTAATCTGTGGAATTGCATACCTGGAATCAGCAAGCGGGATCGAAACGGTGCCCTCAAGCACTCAAGTCAATCACTCTACCGTTTATGCAATTATATATATATATATATATATATATATATATATATATATATATATATATATATATATATATATATATATATATATATATATATATATATATATATATATATATATATATATATATATATATATATATATATATATATATATATATATATATATATATATATATATATATATATATATATATATATATATATATATATGTATATATATATATATATATATATATATATATATATATTATATATATTGCGTAAAGTATGCATATCAATAGTGTAAAATCTTTTCTTCGTGACGCTAAAAACTCTTTTCTCCGTCGTAAACGCAAAGATTTTCTGGTTCTTCTTCCTCTCTCTCTTTCTGGCATTTTACAAAAAATGTCAACTCTAACTTTGCTTCTTCCTCTTTCTCTCTTCTAATATCTTCTGATGACACAGCTTCTGTTTTATCTTCCAGTAAATCTGAACTCTTCATTCAAACTTTTGTCTCTTAACCTGCTTTAGATGATTCGGGAACTATACTTTCTCCTTCAAACCCCTCCAACTCATTTATGCCTAATATTATAATATCTTCTAAAGATGCCTAAGCTTAACACTAAGGAGGCGTGTGGTCGCAATAGTATTCCTCCTGCGATTCTTAAAACTTGTGCTTCTGAGCTTGCACCCTGCCTTGGTAAACAATTTCGTCTCTTTCTCTCTACTTCTACCTTCCCTTCTTGCTGGAAACGCGCGTTCATTCAGTCTGTGAGAAGTAGAAGGGTGAACCCTCTCAACCCTCTAACTACCGTTCCTCTTCTTTAACCTCAATTCTTTCTAAAATTTTCGAATCTATCCTTAACAAGAAGATTTTGGAAACACTTCAATTCTTTTAATCTTATTTCTAATCGATAGTATGGTTTTCCAAAAGAACGATCTTTTGGTGATCTTCTTTCCCTTCTTTCTGACTCTTGATCTTCGGCTCTTCAGTGCTTCGATGAATCTTTTGTTGTTGCCCTGGACATATCGAAAACCTTCAACAGAGTATGGCACAAATCTTTGATTTCCAAACTTCCCTTTTTCAAAATCTATCTTTCTCTCTGTGACCTTCTCTCTGATTTCCCTTCTGGTCGCTGCATAACAGCTATTGAAGACGACCACTGTTCTTCCTTTAAATCTATTACTAGTGGTGATCCTCAGAGATGTGTCCTATCCCAATTCTTTTTCTACTTTTTATTAATGACCTTTTCTTTATTACTTCTTCAACTATCCACTCCTATGATGATGATTCCACCCTTCATTACCCCTTTCACTTTGAAAGACGCCACCCCTCCCAACAGCAGTTAATTGATGCAAGAAAGCTGGCCTTGGACCAACTGACCTCTGATTTTCTCGCATTTCAAACTGGAGAAGAAAAAATATAGTCATTTTCAATGCCTCAAAAACTCAATTCCTCCATCTTTCTACTCAACACAACCTTCCGTACAATTATGACATCTTCGAAAACTCTGGACTCAAACTTTCATCAGTCTCAGTATTTTCGGAGTTTCGTTTCCTCGTGATCTTTTTCGAAGGATTATTTTACTTTTCATTCTAAACAAGTTTCGATGAGGTTGGGTGTTCTGAGGTTCCACTCCAATTGCTTGCTCTTTATAGGGGTGTTGCTCGTCCCTGTATGGAATATATCTCATACAACCGAGGTAGTTCCACACATACAGCTCTTTCGAAAGGGTTTAGTATCGGGCTTTTCCTCTTATAAACCCAATTGCTCTTACCTACTCTTTCCAATCTCCTTCTGCCCATCGAATTGTTGCGTCACTCTCTCTGTGTTATCACTAATATAACGGACACTGCTCTTCTGAACTCTCACGTCACATACGTTTT
>SEYY01012458.1:192500-197500 GCA_009176605.1 Armadillidium nasatum
ACAAACAAACAAACAAACACGAATTGTCAATTTTCATTTATTTCTTGGAAAAACGATGAAGAATGTTGAAGGCTAAGCACAAATGAATCATAATCTTCCTTTTTTAGTCATAATCTTAAATAATAAGAACAGCTGATTCTGTTGCTACATATGGAAGGGTAAATAAATCCATGCTTAAACAAATAGAGTACAGTTATAATGAACCTACAATATATATATATATATATATATATATATATATATATATATATATATTATATATATATATATATATATATATATATATATATATATATATATATATATATATATATATATATATATATATATAGAGAGAGAGAGAGAGAGAGAGACAGACAGACAGACAGACAGACATACAGACAGACAGAAAGAGAGTAGATTAAATGTTGTTTTTATCAAAAATAATTTTAAGTTAGAAATATATAACTTTCTTCTGGCCTAAAAAGAAGTGGTTAAATGTATGGGAAAATAGAGAATGGAAGAGTGTTGCAAGGTTTTCCGGTTATGGGCGTTTATTAAACTAAAATAATAATAATAATAAAAATAATAATAATAATAATAATAATAATAATAATAATAATATATTATTATTATTATTATTATTATTATTATTATTTATTATTATTATTATTATTATTATTATTATTATTTTAAGAATCGCCGAAGGATACAAGATATTTAGCTAAAATCTCTGTATATATATATATATATATATATATATATATATATATATATATATATATATATATATATATATATATATATATATATATATATATATATATATATATATATATATATACATATGAAAGGATTAAAAAAAAAAGTGGATGAAAAGGTTCGTGAGCGTCCGTACATTGAAGTCTTTGTCTTTGTTGTATTAAGACATGAAATTGCCAACATTTTAAGATCAATTCACGATTTATTTATTTATTTTTTCTTTTAAGTAAGACAAAATTTTTTCCTTTTTTTTTGAGGCTTTATTAAAACCTCAAAAAATTCTCAAAATCTTCAAAAGAGTAATCGAACGGTGGTCACAATAAGGGCAAGCTTCTGCCAATCCACTGACTGCGAATGGCCAGTATATATATATATATATATATATATATATATATATATATATATTATATATAATATATATAATATATATATATATATATATATATATATATATATATATTATATATATATATATATATATATATATATATATACTTTTTAAAATAATTTTTTTTTTATTTAAAAAAATTAAAAGTATTTATCATTGAAAATTCTGATCAATAAACTCTGCATTTCTCAAAAAAAAAAAAAAAAAAAAAAAAAAAAAAAAAAAAAAAAATTCCTTTGTTTTTGACTGATTCTTTGTAATAATTTTGGTGTTGCATTCCTTGACAACTCTCACAGAACACGTATAATATTTAATTACTTTGATTTGATATTTCTTTAAAACAAGGTCATTGTTTAACTTTTCTTTAACAGCTTACTTTGAAATTTTTTTTAAAGAATTTTTTTTTAACTTTTCTGTAATAGTTTTCAAACTTTTTTTTTTGTTTGTCATTTGAATTCTGTGTTCTAAACAGTTGTTAAATTCAAACTCTTAATTAAATGTTTAAAGTATTATTATATTTTTTAAACTGTCTTAAATGTTAAGAAGTAATATTACGAAGCTCAAAAAATAACCCTGCATTAGCGATACATAAATTTTAAACAATAATAAATTATCCAAAAAAAAACAATTATTAAGATTGGGGTCTGTTAATGTTTCTTGAACCCTGTATTCATCGTCCCTTGTATTGGAAGTTTTGCCTTTCCCAGTTACTGCTAAGAGTGCTCTTCTTTCAGCGTTGGTTCGAAATCTATAAAATTCATCCTTTCAATGGATCCTTTGACCCCCATTGCCTCTTCTGTAGCTTCTGGAGATTCAGTTGGTTAACTTCAGGGTCCTTCAGGGTCTTCCGTCTTCCCTTAAATTAATGTGAACCATCTTCAGATATAAACAAGTAGGCCAAATTGTTTCATTCAAACTATCACATAAAATAATAATAAGTTGGTTTGCGGAAAACAAATTTAAGACCCATGATAACTAATACTTAAAATATTCAAATTTTATAATGTAACGAATTAAGTGAAAAGTCCATGGTATTCATTTAAATAATTAGAAAGTGTCAATTCTTCGTTATTATGCTTACCAACATTTGCAGTAATAATAATAATAATGAAAATAATAATGATAATAATAATAATAATAATATAATAATATTAAATAATAATAGAAATAATAATAATAATAATAATAATATTAATAATAATTATTATAATTATAATTATAATTATAATAGTTTTTATTGAAGTTTAGAAACCTGAAATATTTTTTATTAATCTACACTAAGAAAACAGAGTCAGAAAAAAATGCAAATTAAATAAATTACAACTGTTAAATTATTAAAAAACCATTAAATTTCTTGAAATGAGCTCCAAAAATATCGACAAGAATATCGATACTAAAAAATCATTAATACTTCATTTTATCAAAAAGAATATCGATGCTTAAAAAAGTATTGATACTTCAAGGTACTGCATCATTTTTTTTAACGAAAATTTTTATTTTATCAGCATCTATTTTCTAATTCAACACCACTCATTGGTCTGTATCACTTAGGTTTTACAAAAAGTAGAAAAATGTCCGTGTGTCATGCATTTTCCGTAAAAAAAAAAAAAAAGTTTCGAAAAACCACAAATTTTTTTGCGATGTTGTAACAATATTTTCCGATGTTTTTACCTACCCAGTTGATCAGAGGTATAGGCGCGGTCGTCGATGTTAGTCCTCATTTCATAAATTTATAATTATTATTATTATTATTATTATTATTATTATATATTATTATTATTATTATTATTATTATTATTATTATTATTATCATTATTTAATAATATACAGTGGTGTTGCAATTTATTTAAATTGGTTTTCTAATATAATTTTTACAGTGTAGATTAATAAAAAATATATTTCAAGTTTCTACAGTTAATTAACAATAAAAAAAAAAAAATGCCAACCGAAAAGACTGTTGAGCGCAATTATTGTACTAGTAAAATAATATTTTTTTTTACTGGCATGACATTATTATTATTATTATTATTATTATTATTATTATATATTATTATTATTATTATTATTATTATTATTATTATTATTATTATTATTATTATTATTATTATTATTATTATTTAGAAAATCAATATTAGCGTTACTTTTCATAAATTATATAATTTCTTTCCAAACTTGTAATTTTGATTTTCTTAGATTTTTTTTTTTTTTTTTTTTTTTTTCTTTTAAATATATTATTTTACACTTGGGGAATAAGATACGATTAAGAAAAGTCTATTTATAATTTTTCTTCAGCTAATTTCTAATTGGAGCATCTTCCGAGTACAAATTTTAATTAAAAAGAGAATAATTTTTAAAATTTCAAATACAATATATAAAATTATGATAACAATTTTTTTTTACAAATACGTCACTTGAATTAGGCCACTTTCCAGAAGAACTGAAAATAGCAAGGGTTACTCCCGTTCCTAAATCCATAGACCATTCTGTTCCTAATAACTTCCGTCCAATCTCTATCCTACATACAGTTGGTAAATTATTCGAGAAATTGGTACATACACAACTTACAAATTACTTATACGAAAATGAACTCCTTTCACAGACTCAATTTGGATTTACAAAAAATCGTAGTACAGAAGATGCACTAACTCTCCTTATAGAAAACATATACAGAGCACTAAACGGTAAGCAAACATGCATACTATTACTGTTAGACTTCTCAAAAGCATTTGATGTCGTTCCGCACAACTTACTCTTACAAAAATTAAATAGGCTTGGCGTTTCAAAAGGCTCCATAAACTGGTTCCAGTCATATTTATCTGGTAGAACACAATACGTGAAGTTAGGAGATGTCTCATCCTCTCTCGCTCCAATTTCTCAAGCAGTGCTTCAAGGATCTATTTTGGGTCCTCTATTCTTTAACATATATACTAATGACTTCCAAAACTGTCATAATTCTTTACATTCACAATACGCTGATGATACTGCAATTCTAATAACAGACCGTAACATAGATAGACTAAACACAAAAGTAAATAATGTATTAGAAAATATTGTAACATTGGGTAGAGGCAAACAGGCTTTCCCTTAACCTACAAAAAAACACAATACTTAATAATGACAAACATTAAAAGTCCTATCAATCTACATGTTATGGCAAAAGGTACAACCATAAAAAGAACTACATCTGCAAAATTATTAGGAGTTATTTTCGATGAGAAACTCTCCTTTAAAACCACATAAATAGTCTTATTAGAAAACTTTCATATGCTACTTATGCATTCCTAAAGATAAGAAATTATATTCCAAAATATGTACTAAAAAACCTATATTACAGCCTTGTTTACCCTCACCTACTATACAATTTACCAGTTTGGGGATGTGCAAGTGAATATCTGCTACAGCCCTTAAATAAAACTACATAAAAAAATAATTCTTATAATATCTGGATCATGCAATTACTATGAACATACAAGCCCACTCTTCAAATAATTATCCATACTAAAACTGCATGATATGCTCACTCTTACAATGACTGCCCAAATATTCAAAATCATAAACGGATTGTCAAATAAATTACTGTCAAATTTAATAATGAATAACCAAAATGTAAGAAGACTAAATTTTGCGCAGCACACGCTCACATACACTAAGCAAAACAAAATACACATTAACAAAATCTAGGAGAGCTATATCATATAATGGCATTGAAAAATGGAATAATCTTCCAAAAAACATTCAGGAACTAGCAACACTTCCCACATTCCGTAAACATGTCAAAAATCACCTTTTGCTATCAAAATACTAAAATACCCGACCTAACCACTTAGCTACACACTAACTCAAAATCACAAAATTCATTATTATTATTATA